>JAIUZE010001115.1:0-31736 GCA_022085475.1 Heliosperma pusillum | reverse complement strand
TTACGTGTGATTAGGGTTTGAGTGTATCACGGCCATGTTTCTGAGAGGAACCTCTGAGCTAGCATACCAGCTTCCCTACCTCGAGTTATAGTTTATTATCGGTCTCACATGATAGCTTTCACATGCTAGGTTATTTGTTAGTTATCTGTTTCATAACATGAAAAGCATATCATATATGTTTAAGTTTTGTATTTTCCATATACATTGCTTTTATGTTATTCATGTTTCATTAAACTCGACATTTCGTGGCTGGGAGGACTCGGAGTTACTCCCCACTGACTGTGGCTTCCGTGTTTATATTTAATGCGGTCGAACAGGTGGTGATGCATATTTGGGGTACATTGACGAGCTAGCGAGCGAAGTATTTACCTTGGACCTATAATTCGGTTCTTAGATTGTATATTATTATACACTCTTTTATTTCCGTATTTATACGGGAGATATGTCTCCCGTCTTGTATATTTCTGTTGTAGAATATTATTTCCGTTTTGTAATGACCTTTTTATTTTATGACACCTTCGTTATGTTTTATTATTATCTTTTATGTATTTAAATAATTTTTTTTTCTTTCCGCAATTTTGAGGGTGTCACAAACAATATCACTGTCAAATACAGTTCCCCATTCCTAGGCTGGATGACATGCTGGATGAGTTAAGTGGAGCCAGGCTATTTTCCAAGATAGATCTTAGGCAAGGGTACCACCAGGTGAGAATCAGGGAGGGGGATGAATGGAAGATAGCATTTAAAACCAAGCATGGGCTGTATGAATGGCTGGTTATGCCATTTGGTCTCTCCAATGCTTGTAGTACATTCATGAGACTTATGACTGAAGTTCATAGGCCTTTCATAGGTCATTTCATTGTGGTGTATTTTGATGATATCCTGGTCTATAGCAAGGGCAAGTCTGAGCATTTGAACCATTTAAAAATGTTATTTCTGAAACTGAGGGAGCATAAGCTCTTTGGGAAGATGGAGAAGTGTACATTCATGACTGAGGAGGTCAAGTTCTTAGGATATGTCATCTCTGCCAGAGGCATATCTGTAGATCAGGAGAAGATTGCAGCCATCAAGTCTTGGCCTACTCCCAAGAACATCACTGAGGTTAGGGGCTTCCATGGCCTGGCCTCCTTCTATAGAAGGTTTATACAAGGGTTCAGCACTATCATGGTGCCTGTGACAGAAGGGATGAAGAAGGGTGAGTTCAAGTGGACTGAACAGGCACAGGTAGCCTTTGAACTCATCAAAAGGAAGCTGTGTGAGGCACTATATTAGCTCTACCTGACTTTGATCAGTTGTTTGAGGTGGAGTGTGATGCAAGTGCGGTAGGAATTGGAGCAGTGCTCATTGAAGGCAGGAACCCTGTGGCCTTTTTCAGTCAGAAACTCAGTGGAGCTAAGCTCAATTACTCTACATATGACAAGGATTTTTATGCCTTGGTCAGAGCGCTCATGTACTGGAGCCACTACCTCAAACCCAAACCTTTTGTACTCGATTCTGACCATGGGGCCCTGAAATACATCAATGGTCAACACAAGCTCAGTACCAGGCATGCCAAATGGGTTGAGTACCTCCAATCTTTCAACTTCTCAAGCAATTACAAGGAAGGGAAGTCAAATGTGGTGGCAGATGCCCTGTCAAGAAGACATTCTATGCTGGTGACAATTCAACAAAGGGTGCTAGGCTTTGAGTTTATGAAAAAGCTCTATCAGGATGACCCTGATTTCATGGAGGATTGGTTGTCCTTTCAAAGTAGTCACAATACAAAAGAAACCAAGTATATGCTGCAGGAAGGTTATATGTTCAAGGGGAACAAACTGTGTGTCCCTAGAGGCTCATACAGGGATCTGTTGGTGAAGAAAGTCCACTCTAATGGGCTAGCAAGAAATTTTGGGGTGCAGAAGACTTTGGACATCCTGCAAGACCAATTTTACTGGGCTAGGATGGAAGGGGATGTTCAGGCTATCCTTATGAGATGTTCCACTTGCCAAAAGGCAAAAAGCTCCTTCCAAGCAGAACCATACACACTACTACATGTACCTGATAAGCCTTGGGAAGACATTAGCATGGATTTTGTTGTTGCTCTACCCAGAACTCCCAGGGGGAAGGATTCCATAATGGTTGTGTTTGACATATTCAGCAAAATGGCTCATTTTGTGCGATGTAAGAAAACTGAGGATGCATCAGGGGTTGCTGAGCTTTATTTCAAGGAGGTAGTCAGACTACATGGGGTACCTAGATCAATCGTTTCAGACTGGGATACAAAGTTTATGAGTTACTTCTGAAAAACATTGTGGAAGCTCCTAAACACCAGACTACTCTTCAGCACATCTCACCATCCCCAAACAGATGGACAAACAGAAGTCACCAACAAAACCTTAGGAAGAATACTCAGGTGAATTGTGAAGAAGTCACTAAGAGATTGGGATCTCAAACTAGCACATGCATAATTTGCTTTCAATAGGGCCCCTTCATCAAGCGCTGGCCACAGCCCCTTTGAAGTGGTCTATGGCAGCAACTCACTCATGCCCATAGAATTGTCCAATGTGCCTAAAGAAGTACTGAACTATGATGCCAAGAAGAGGGTGGAACATATGCTCAAGCTGCATGAGCAGGTTAAAAGGAACATAGAGAAGGCCAATGAACAGTACAAAATCAAAGCCAAGGTGCCAAGAGGAAAGAAGGAGTTTCAGGCAGGTGATCTGGTATGGTTACACCTCAGGAAAGAAAGGTTCCCAAGCAAAAGAAAGAACAAACTCATGCCCAGAGCAGAAGAGCCCTTTGAAATCATAGAGAAGGTGGGAGCCAATGCTTATAAGGTGGATTTTTCAGGGGAATATGGGGTTTATGGCACATTCAACATAGGAGATCTCAGCCCTTACTATGACAGAGAAGAAGAGAGCACTGGGGATTTGATGCTCAAATCCTTTCAACCAGGGGAGGATGAAGCAGGAGCTAGGGGAGCACCAAGCTTTCATAGCCAAGCAACAGTTCAAGACAACCATGCCCACGTTCAGACTAGCCATGATCAAGCAGTGACAAACCCTGACCAAGCAACAACAGCAACAAAGATAGGCCATGTCACAGCAACAAGGACAGCCAATGACCAAATAGCAACAACAGCAACCCACACAAAAGCGAGGACAACAAGGTCCAAAGTCAGTCAGAATCAGAAGAGAACCACAGATGACCAGCAGCAATTCAAGACCAGATATCTTACAACAACTGTCCAAGCAAGGGCTCCAACTTCTTTTCCTATCAAATTGAGGTCCTTAGCTACAAAATATTTCTGGATAAGTTCTTCTAATTGTCCTTGGAATATCATGAAAAACAGCCCACAAGTTAGCCAGTCATCCTGAATAAGCCAGGCAGGTTTCAAGACCACCAAGTGTTCAAAGGCATCTTACTTTTGTGTGACCGTTAGTAGTATTAATAAGGATGTTGGGAAGACCCTAGAAGTCCCTCACAATGTCCCTTTTGAGGTACTAGACAGCCAAGACAAGCCCCAAGAGAAAACTGCTCACATTGCCATTTCAGGAAAGGGACAAGCTTGCTTTTCAGTTGCTTTTTCTATTGGAATTGCAGGCTGTTTTGCTGGTCTTATTAGTAGACTTTTGTATCTGTTTTGTTGTTATTGTAAGGCTCATTTTAAGCCCTTAGATGTAGCTTTATGTCGTGTGGTAGAGGTCTTTTTTAATGCTCTATAAAAGAGCCTTTTGATGTAATAGAACTCATAATGCTTGAATGAAAAAAACCAGAGTTCTTACTCTATCATTTGTTAACCTGTGCCAGTCTTGGTTAGCTCAAATCCCCAAAAAACTTGTGCTAGTCTTAGTTTGTTGGCCTAAGCTTGAGTCATTCACTTGTGCTAGTCTTGGTGAGTGAGTTTTGCTTAGGATTCACTGCATTTGAGACTGTCTGTGCTTGCCTTGACAGTGTTGAATACAGGGTTTACTATCTTGTTTTAGTTGTTTACTTGTTTGTTTTCTAATTCCTGCAACAACCCCTAGTTTGGTGTATCACAACAATTTGTAGTTAACTTTTAACTCATAAAATGCATGTTAACTCGGTTTAAAAGCCAAAAATCAAAATAAATAGCAAATTAATCTCTAAAATTATGAAATTTGACCATAAACATTTTGAAGTCAGTAGGTATAAATGCACCAAAACAATTGTCAAAATCATATTTTAACTCAAATTTTTGATTTATTAGTTATCTCATAACTTTAATAAAAATTGTCCAAAATGAACATGCATGCTACAAGCTAGGTCTGATACCACATGAAACTTCACAGACCTTAATTAGACTCCTCTAATTAGTTACCAAATTACTTGTTAATTTAGTATTTAATTATCTATGTAACATGCATGCAAATATAAAGACATTTAAATAAAAGAAGAAATTTCTTCACATTGAAATGGAAATTAAATGGGCACAACAAGAACTTCTTCTTGTTGTTCTTGAGCTATAAATATGGATGAACAAGAACAATCTCCAAATTAGAAGACCTCCTTCAAGTTGCACCAAGATGATTCCAAATAATCTATTCTTATTATTAACTAGATAATAAGATAGATATAATACTACCAATATTAGTATATATATTACTACACTAGTAATACTTAGTAAATATTAGTATTATGAGAGTTTTAGTGAGAAGATGAGGTTTTGAGAGATGTATAAGAAAATAAGCAAGAATGAACAAATAAAATGAACAACCATATTGCCCTTTTATAGGCAATATGGCCGGTCATGGCAAGTCCCATAAGGGACTTATTTTGCTTATTTTAATTCACATGCAAAGTGGTAGAGTGTAGTGTTGAATGAAATGATTTTAGGTTACTATTCATGTCATAATCAAATGTGACTTGTGAGAATGAACAAAAGCAACTATCATCACCTCACCACTAGATACTTGACCGGCCATGTGAGGCCTTATATGGTCTATTTTGATTTTTGATATTTGTCCCACAAATACTTATTAATCATATGCTGAATTATCTTATATAATTAAGTGTTAATTTGATCATATAACAATTATATGATACAAATAAATAAATAATATGAAATTAACATTTTAAGTAATATTTTACCATTATATCAATATATAATGGGTCCCATAATGCTTGGTTAATTTATTTTACAACTCCTTGTAAATATAATTAGCTAATTACCTCTATCTCAAAACCTCAACTAATTTAGTAATTTAACGATTAATTACTAAGTTAAATCTTATTTAATCATATTAAAATAAGATATAAATTTATTAGTCAATTATCGCATAATTGAAAAATAAACTTAATCGAATTTGAGTTCTTAACTCAATTTCTAACAATTAACTCTCGTACATATCGAATATATGTAATGGACTAATTAACTGTATCATATACAAATAATTAGTTACTATTTGGATTTCATCCTATAGGTGTGACCGAAAGGGATCAGTTGATCACCGCCGTCATACGACAATAACGTCAAACTCTAGTCAGCCAACCGTTAATGATTTACGTTAATCAACTGACTAATCATATATATATAGTCAATAAATATCCCAATTATATTCCTTAATAAGATTTATTATGTGGCGCACTATTGTGGAGGACACCTACTCTAACACTTCATCCCCTTCTTTGAAAACCCGACGGTTTATCATACCGTCGTGCCATTTCCTTGTTTTCTCCTTGTAGATTGAGGAGTTTTCATATGCATCATGGCGAATTTGCTCAAGTTCTTGCAATTGTAGCTTCCGGCGCATACCGCTCTCATCATGGTTTTGGTTGAAGGATTTGATAGCCCAATAGGCTTTGTGCTCAACCTCCACGGGGAGGTGGCAAGCCTTGCCATATATGTGACATAACGGTGACATGCCTATGGGGGTCTTAAATGCGGTTCTATATGCCCACAAAGCATCGACTAGCCTCTTGCTCCAATCCTTCCTATCCGGATTCACCGTCTTTTCAAGGATCCCTTTAATCTCAAGGTTGGAGAGCTCGGCTTGGCCGTTTGTTTGTGGGTGATAGGCCGTAGAAATCTTATGGTTCATTCCATACTTCTTGAGAAGGCTTCCAATCAACTTATTGCTAAAATGAGCACCTCTATCACTAATCATGGCCTTTGGGAAACCAAAGCGGGAAAATTGTTGGAGCCAGTGTCCTCCACAGTTAGTGCAATAACATAAATAAATCTCTGTAGGTTCACAGGGTACACTTTGTATTATAATCAGTTGATTAACGTTTATCAATAACGGTTGGCTTGCTAGATAAGTTTGACGTTATTGTCATACAGATGGCGGTGATCAACTGGTCCCTAAAAGTCACACCTATAGGATGTGTTTGAGAGATGTGATTATTTGAGAAAATAATCATATTGATGCCCTATTATATGACTAAAAGGTTAGTTAGTGTTTTTGACTAAAAGGTTAGTCAATGTGATGATTAGACGATTATTTAATAACGACTAAATAATATGAGCTGAGACGAATTAAAAGTAATTCGTATTTAAATATAAACTGTTATATTTAATTAGCATATATATAATGTAAGCTTATGCGAATTAAAAGGTTAATTCGTAATTGAATATAAAATGTTATATTGAATTAGCAAATTATAATTATACGGATAATTATAATTAACGTGTATATTATACGATACATTAATAATACACATTATATATTAAAGCAAATTTAACCGGGAAACAGTCCAGATTAAATCTGGATTTTTCGGTCCATGGGTAGTTATTATGAGGAGACAAATCTCCTCATATAAACCCTAGATAGTGCCGTGAGAGAGTGAGGAAAAGGAAGGAGGAGAAAATTCTAAACCTAATTCTATTCTCACTTGTGCCTCCATCACACAAAAACACAAAAACTAAAAGTTAACAGTAACTTTTGATTCTCTTTTTAGCAAAGGAGAAGGGCATATCTCATACAATCTTGGGTGAGACGATTAGGAGGATATCTACTTTGATATCTGTTCTTAGGCCAAATTTACGAGGACCAAAGGTTCAATTCGTTTTTCCTATGTTTTATATCGTTTTCATATTTATGACTCGTAATTCATATTATATAATTTTGTTATAATCCTAAATTTAAAGGGGAAGTAAACTGTTATTTCCCACAAGTGGTATCAGAGCATTTGGCTACAAAATTATATTATATGACTTTCAATTTATGAAATATAAATTTGGAAAAAAAAAAAACCGGAAAAAAATTTTTTTAGGTCATGGCTGATTTTTTTTTGCCGTTTGATTCAATTTTTTTTGGTCTTGTTTTTCCATTGTTGATTTATTGATTTTGTTATTTTAAAAGGTTAAAATTCAATATAATAAATTTGTACTTGTTTTAATTTGATAAGGATTAAATTAAAATAAGATGGATTGGTTTTGTTTTGTTGTTGCTATTGTTTTCGGCATCATTGTTTTAAATTGATGATTTTTGTGTAATGATTCAATTTTTATGATGTTCAAAGCGATTGTGATTAAATGAATATATGGATAATCGATTTAATCATGATTTAGAGTCTTCATCAGCTCCACTCACTCCTTGTACAGACAGAGAATGATCTGAAATTGAGTGGGAGTCTGAAACAGGACGTTCTCATGATAGCAAACAAGGGCAAAGGTAAGGGCAAGGCTAAGGCCAACCTAGCTGTAGGGAAGCCGAAGTCCAAAAAGCCAGGGCAAGGCAAGAGTGGGCCTGGTGAGACTAGCAGTAGCTCACAAGGCAAGACAAAGAGCGATGAAGGTAACGTGGAGTGCCACCATTGCCACAAGCTTGGGCATTGGAGGAGGAACTGCCTCGTGTACCGTGAGGACATAAAGCAGGCCGCGTCTCTCCTGTTGGTATGTCTTCTTCTTTTATTCATATGATTGAGATCAACCATGCAAGTTTCGGAACTTGGGTACTAGATACTGGTTGTGGTTCTCATCTGTGCAATCATTTGCAGGGCCTAAGAAACATCACAACTCTCGCAAGGGGTGATGTGGACCTGCGAGTGGGGAATAGAGCAAGAGTAGCTGCCGTTTCAGTGGGAACATATGTAATCCAACTCCCGAGTGGATTTGAGTTATTTCTGAATAACTGTTACTATGTACCCAGTTTATCTAAGAACATTATTTCAGTTTCCGTACTTGATAAGGACGGATTTTTCGTTTGTAATAAAGGATAATAGCTGTATTTTCTCTTTAAACGATATGATTTATGGTAAAGCTGTTTCCATGAATGGAATATATGTTTTAGATCAAACCACAAATATAATGCATGTGAGTAATAAGAAAGCAAAGGTTGGTGACAAAGATCAAACCTATCTATGGCATTGCCGTATGGGACACATAAATGAAAAACGCGTGAAAAAGCTCATTGATAATGGAACTATCTCCCCATTTGACTATGAATCTTTTGGCACATGTGAATCATGTCTCATAGGCAAAATGACTCGTATTTCCTTCAAAGGTGTTGGAATGCGCGCTGCTGACCTATTAGGACTCATACATACTGATGTGTGTGGACCTATGTCAATCAACAAATATGTGTGTGGACCTATTAGGACTCATACTTATCGAGTATAATTCCATTCGATCGAGTGAAGTATGGATCATCAAAAGAAGTCCGCTCGATCGAGTAACTCAGACCCACTCGATCGAGCAGTCCAGCATGACAGAAACCTTCGATCGAGGAAATTTATACCACCTAGTTTGATGCTGGTTTGGGGAAGCTTTGTCTTGTGAGTCGTTTTTGTTTCTTTTGTTTTTTCCATTCTTCATATATATACATTTCATTCCTTAGGAGCATGTATTAGGTTGCTTTTCCCTTTCTCGTATATGCTTTGGTGCTATAGCCAATGAGGACATTGTCTGTTTTGGTTTGGGGAAGTGTTTTACATCCTTTTGCGTCTGCATTTGCATTTGTATTGCATTCACGTTTACATTCATGTTAATTAGAAAAAATTTGAAAAAATCAAAAATATCACGTTTATTTTTGCATATAGTTGAGTCGGATTGGAGTCTTGTTCATGATGAAATTGCACTACAAGTTTATTTTTTGCTATTTTTGCACCTTTCTTGAGTTATTTAGTAAAATCGAAATAGTGAACTATTGAATTTTGTCTTGGAATTTAAATTTGACTATTAGACTTGACTCAGCATTTTTGGCAAACTACTTATATATTCTGAGATTTTAGAGCCTATAACTGGTGACATCCATGACCAGTTCATCTAGGAATGAGAGTAGTTACTCCCCACATCTCGTGTCATTTGCTTGTATATGAATTTTGATTTCTTATTGCCTGCACGCATTGGGTTTGTGGTCGGTATCACGTGTTGTGAGAATATTTACATCTCCCTTTTCCTCATTATACCCCATTAACTCCACACATAAAGCCATATCTGCCTGTTGCCCTTAACTACATCCTAAACTGAGCCTACCTTTGCCGAGCTAGTTTAGTAGTCGAGGTATATTGTATCATTGTGTCAGTTTTTGGCTCGTTTCATTGATTGGAGTGGGTATTCACGAGAAAAAGAAGAGAAGTGTTGATTAGTGCCTCGATCGAGTACTTTGTTTAGCTCGATCGAGCAGATTTGGTGTTTTTGTGCCTCGATCGAGTGACATGTTCTCCTCGATCGAGTGTTTTTCTCAGTCAGCCAAGAAAGAAAAAAAGAAAAAGAAAAGAAAAGAAAGAAAAAATGAATAAAAAAAATATGAAAAATAATTGGCTGAAGTTTTTATTGTTTTCTACACCTCCTAGGCGTATCATTATCTTGTCGAGGTGTTATATGGGATTTGTGTTGTATATGCCTATATTGGTTAAGGCATTGAGTTTAATTTTGATAATTGGAAGAATGGAACGAGTTATATTGCGGTCATGTTAGGAACTAGCTTGGCTATTTACCCTCACATTTCCATTAATTGTTTTGCCCCTTCTTACCAATTAGCCTCACATATCCATATTTTGCAAATGTTTGGCACGTGATTGTCTTTGAACGGTGGTTATGCGTGTGTAAAGCTCAGGCACCAAATACATCGGAAGAGGTCGAGCGCATGAGTCGGATTCCTTATGCATCAGCTATAGGATCGATCATGTATGCCATGATATGCACACGTCCAGACGTGGCATATGCATTGAGTATGACGAGTCGTTACCAAGGCAATCCAGGTGAAACACACTGGATGACTGTTAAGAATATCCTTAAGTACCTACGGACGACTAAGGATTGGGTATTGACTTATGGAGGTGACACTGAGCTATGCGCAATCGGTTACGCAGATGTTAGCTTCCAAACGGATCGAGATGACTCGAAATCTCAGTTTGGATTCGTTTTTACTCTTAATGGTGCTGCGGTCAGCTGGAAAAGCTCCAAACAAAATGTTATAGCAGATTCTACGACTGAGTCCGAGTACTATGCCTCTTCAGAGGCTGCGAAGGAAGCTATATGGATGCGTCAGTTCTTACAAGGACTAACTGTAGTTCCTAGTTCGGATGACCCGATCACCATCTATTGTGATAATAGTGGTGCCATGTTCCAGGATAAGGAGCCTAAGTCCAGCAACAAGTCTAGGCATGTACAACGGAAGGCTGACATGATCCGAGATTATGTGAAGCAACGGGAAATAGTGATAGACAAGATTGCTACGGATGATAACGTCGCATATCCTCTCACTAAACCATTGAGATATGATAAGCATGAAGGGCACGTTATTTCCATGGGAATCAAACGTGTTCCTGAGTTGTACTAGTTGTTTTATATGGATTAGACAAGACCTGTATCGTTTTCATAAAACTATCTATGAAATCATCGTTTTGTTTTTTTATTTTTGTTTTTCACATGTGGGTTTTACTACAACATTGAACACCACAATGAGACTGAATTACATTATATTGTTTTGGGGTTCCGTACTTGCCTACATGAACTGATAACTCTGAGCAATTATTTTGTGACGTCGATTGATGGTGGGTTGTCAACGACCATACGTCCAAACTGTTGACTGATCGATCACATATGCGAGTTATAATGATACCTCGCAGGACATTTTTGTGACAACGTTATGGAGTCCTAAATGTTTCAGAACATTAGGTGCCAGGTCGTGGATAGGACATCCATAGTGTTCCTAGAGTCGATTCTTTTGATTATCGACTGTCTCTTGAGATAAAGGCAGTTTTTGGGTGACTTTGGTTTCTTTCTCATGGTCGACCGTAACAGGAGGCTAAGTAGATTTTCACTGGGTCATTTCATACTGCGCTTGTATCTGCAACATTCGAGTTGAAGAAAATATCCAACCTTTATCAGGATATGATATTTCTCAGGGCCACTCGAGGAGCTGTAACTGAAATGCATGGCCATGCTCGAATATAGATTCGTTTATCAGTTAAGTTACTCTCTAGTCGGGGAAACCACTCTTGATACTGATCACTTGTAAACTACTACCTTTGTGAATACGGACTTTGCAAATTGGTTTAAATTGAGTGGGAGAAATTTATTATGGATATGAGAATCGGTTATCGCACATACACTTGTACGGACAAGTGGGAGATTGTTGGAGCTAGTGTCCTCCAGTTAGTGCAATAACATAAATAAATCTCTGTAGTTCACAGGGTATACTTTGTATAATAATCAGTTGATTAACGTTTATCAATAACGGTTTGGCTTGCTAGATAAGTTTGACGTTATTGTCATACAGATGGCGGTGATCAACTGGTCCCTAAAAGTCACACCTATAGGATGTGTTTGAGAGATGTGATTATTTGAGAAAATAATCATATTGATACCCTATTATGTGACTAAAAGGTTAGTCAGTGTAATTGACTAAAAGGTTAGTCAATGTGATGATGAGACGAAAGTTAGCTGAGACGAATTAACTGTAATTCGTAAAATTGAATATAAAAAGTTATATTTAATTATAGTATATAATGTAAGCTAATTAAACATAAACCGTTATAATTAATTGGCAAATTATAAATATACGGATATTTATAATTAATGACGGATTATAATGTCGGTCCATGTAAAACGACGATTATAAGATATTACATTATATTGGAAGCTAAAATGACCGAAACACGGTATCCAGATACACTTGGGTTTTCGGGTCAATGGGTAGTTAGTTTGAGGAGACATAAAAATCCCCTCATATAAAACCTACCAAAAAGTGCCGTGAGTATAAAAGAAGGAGGAGGAAAAAAGTGTTTTGGTTTTTCTAAACTAATTCTCTCTCTCTGCCTCCATCTCATCTAAAAATCACACAAACTGACAAAAGTTAACTGTAACTTTTGACAAACACAAAACAAAAGGTTAGCAGTAACTTTTGTATTACTTTCTAGCAAAAGAAAAGGGTATTTCTCGGAGCATCTTGGGTGCAACGATTAGGAGGATATCTACTTTGATATCTCTGTTCTTTACGCCAATTGCTAGGACCGGAGGTTGATTACTAAATCTCTACTATTCTTATTGTTTTCGTTTATGACTAGCAATATCAAATTATTACTTTTCGTTATAATCCTATTATAATTGTTTTGTGGTAATACCGATTTCCCACAGCACTGACCCTGTTTCCGTTAAGCAAATTGCAATTGATTTTTATAAAAAGCTGTATACTGAGGAATCATCAGAGAATTCCAGTGACCTTACGCCCTACGATTTGTTCCAGGAATTTAATAATAAGGACTGGGACTGGATTATGAGACCTTATTCTTATATTGAAATCGAGAAAGCAATTTTTGACATGGGTGCCCTCAAAGCTCCGGGTCCGGATGGGTTCCAAGCCCTTTTCTATCAGAAAAATTGGTCTACAGTCCGAGATACAGTCTGTAAAACAGTCATGAAGGCACTTGAAGGGAAGGGATTTCCGGAGGGTTTCAATGATACTCACATAGTATTAATTCCGAAGGTTATAGCTCCTGAACATATCTCGCAATTTCGTCCCATAGGCTTATGCAATGTAGCCTATAAGATAGTAAGTAAGGTGTTGGCTAATAGAATTAAAAAGGTGCTGCCCCATCTCATTTCGGAAACTCTGAGTGGGTTTGTACCAGGGAGGCAAATTTCCGATAACATTGTCGTATTTCAAGAGGCCATTCATACAATGAGAAAAAAAACAGGAAAAACGGGTTATATGGCCATTAAAATCGATTTGGAAAAAGCCTATGATAGGCTGCGCTGGTCTTTTATCCGAAAAACTCTTTTCGATATGGGATTTACCTATCTTATGGTTGATACAATCATGGAATGTGTCACTTCGGCTAGATTGCAGATCCTTTGGAATGGCGAGCCCACGGAGCTATTTTTACCAACCAGGGGGGTAAGACAGGGAGACCTAATTTCGTCTTATTTATTCGTTATGTGCCTAGAAAAGCTGCAACAAGCGATCGACTTAGAAGTCCGAGCAAAATCGTGGCAAAGAATGGAGGTTTTCAAGGAGGGTCCGTCTATCTCCAACCTCTTCTTTGCGGATGATATGGTACTATTTGCTAAAGCGGACATCAATCAGGCCACTGTAATTAACAAGGTACTCAATTGTTTTTGTAACGCTTTGGAGAAAAAGTCAGCATTGCCAAGTCCCGAATTTTCTTTTCCAAAAACAGACCTTTGGAGACGAGAAATGCGGTTAGCTTGGTTCTTCAGTTTGACCAGACAGATGACTTGGGATCGTGTTTGGGTCTACCCACCATTAATGGTAGGGTAACCAGAGCTACATTCGCTCATCTTGAGGAGAAGTTCAACAAAAGGTTAGCGGGATGGAGCACCAAACATCTTTCTCTTGCTGGTCGAGCTACCCTGGTAAAATCAACTCTCTCGACTATGAGCAATCATAGTATGCAAACGGCAAAAATCCCTCGATCTATATGTGACTCACTTGATAAGAAAACTAGAAGATTTCTTTGGGTAGGAGACGATAACACCAGGAAAATACATCTATTATCTTGGGAGACGGTTCAGAAACCTAAAGAATTGGGAGGACTAAATCTAGTCTCGGCTAGGCAGGCCAATGCGGCCTTTCTTACGAAACTGGGATGACGGTCTCTAGCCGAACCCAATAGCCTATGGTCGAGAATCTTGAGAGCTAAGTACTGCAATGATAGGTGTGACATAGACATGTTCTCACCAAAGCCGAATATGTCTAACGTTTGGGCAGGAATTTCGAGTCAAGCTAAAGCTATTAAGGAAGGGGTGTCAGCAGCAATCGGTAATGGTTGACGGACGCTTTTCTGGGATCATGCGTGGGCATCCGAATATTGCCTGTCTGATAAGGCCATTTGTAGAATTCCCGAGACTATATTAGGTGCTACTGTGAGCGAAATGTGGAACGTAAATTCGGGGTGGAAATGGGATCTTTTTGCCAATTTCCTTGACAAAGATGAGCTTCTAAAAATAGCGTCATATTCTCTCTTCCCGGAGCCTGGCATAGAGGACACGCTTTATTGGAATGCAACTTCGTCGGGAAAATTTACAGTCAAATCAGCCCTTAGTATACTTCGGGGGCCGGAATCTCCCTCGTCGAACTCCATTAAATGGCACGTGATTTGGAAGCTACCAGTTCAACAACGAATCAGGTTCTTTATGTGGCTTGCCGCTCACGAGCGACTAATGTGTAACGCGAACAGAATGAAGAGAGGCCTGGCCGACTCTCCAATTTGCCCGCGTTGTCACGAGGAGGACGAGGACACTGACCATCTGCTGCGTAAATGCTCTTTCTCGGTCGAAATTTGGCTGCACCTCGGTATATCAGGTCATAACTCGTTCTTTACTTCTAATTTTTCTGAGTGGCTTACGGATAACGCGAGCAACTCTCACTATAATATGATTAATGATTGGTCTATGAGATTCGCCATTATCTGTTGGTGGATATGGAAGTGGCGTAATAATGTTGTATACGGACGTGAAGAAGAAAACCCGACTGATATACGAGCATTTCTCTCTCAACAATTTGTAACGTCTAAACGAGCTTTTGATAAATTTTCGCTATTCATTCCTCGCCCCGGTTTTGTTCGTGAACAAGTTTTTATAAGATGGGCTCCGCCCCCTCACGGCTGGGTACTATTAAACACAGACGGAGCTTCAAAGGGAAACCCGGGTCCAGCAGGTGGTGGCGGTATTTTTAGAAATAGTAGTGAGAATTTTCTATCAGCTTACTACTTTTCCTGCGGGGTCTGCACTTCAATGAGAGCGGAATTATTAGCTCTGGCCAGAGGATTGGAACAAGCACATAAGTTACGTATTAAGAAACTCCTAATTAATATGGACAATAGTGCTTGTGTGGGTCTAATCAGAGATAAGCAATTAGTCAGTAATGGACTTCAGCCGATAGTCCGATACTGCAAAGATTTAATTCGAGACGGAGCTTGGACAATTCATCTAGAACATAATTACAGGGAAGCAAACAGAGCTAGCGATTGACTCGCTAATCATGGAATACACTCCCCACTTGAAGTCACAAATCTGGATGGTCCTCCGTTTGATTTATTACCTATCCTACGGGATGATATTCTTGGAACTACGACTCCGCATTTTGTTTCCCATTTAGTGTAGTTTAGTTTCGGGGCTTAGCCCCTCATTTGTACCAAAAAAAAAAAAAGTATTATATGACTCGTCACAAATGAAAAATAGTGAATTTAATTTGGTAAGATGGGAATAAAAAAAGAACAGTAACTAACGTGCGGCACCACACGATTGCTGGTAACATCACAAGTAGTGAATCTTGGCCATTGAAAGTTGAAACTAAGAACAGTAACTTTGTCAGGCATTAAATGTTGTTGTCATCTGAAGTCTCAACTTACTCGTATGTTTTAGTAATGTTATTCAGGTCCAAACACAACATTTATCTTTTACACGTTTGCCCATGAACGAATTGTAACGTAGATATCTCGAGTTTTACATTATAAAAAAATATAAAAATTTGATAATCTTATTGTACAAAGGCGAATCAAACAAAATATCACATGACCATATTTTATCTTACATATTGCAAGAAATCGTAAAGATTCTCATCAATAGTGTAAAAAAAATGTTTAATTTGGAGGGAGTAACTTTTAACCGTGGTTTCTGCTGTAAATTTTGGGTACATAAGAACATTACATCATTACATGATGAGGAGACCTGATTATTATCGAGATAATCATGGTTTAACTGTTTTAGAAGAGCAGTAGGTCTTGCTTAAGACGGGTCGAATCTTGCAACGGGTATTTTGTGAGAGGAAATGGCTAGAGGGGACAAGGTGGGCACCCCCCATGTACTCTCCACTCACCCTTGATGGGTATTTTGTGAGAGAATATTTGTGTTAGAAGAGTGAGCTGGCGTTAATTAATTACATCAATTATGCATTTCGTCATTGCGTGTTTGTTAACTCAAAAAGTTTCAGATTGGATTATTGCTGAAACTTTTTGTTAGATTTTTAATTCGTGTTATATTCTGGCTTATGGAGTTGGCGAACAAACGCACGCTTCTTAATTAACATCATGTTGGGGTGGCCCAAACATTAGCCGCAAATTCCATACTTAAAATCATCATATTTGATTTGTAATTTTTCGTTTCTAATACTTAAAGGCAATAATAATTCATTCGCAATTTCTGATTGAACATGACACATATCCGTTTACAATGAATATGGATCGAATTCCCATTCACATTGAAACAATATATGTTTAGTTAAAATAAGACTCAATTCATGTTTAAAGAAACTACTAATGCTATGATTTCATGATGCAATTGGTGATAAGTTGATGTGTAGTATTATTCTCTACCAAGAAGTACAACTACCTTATTCAAAGGCGATCCTGTCTCATTCTAAAATTTATTTTATATCTCAAAAACACTGATAAAAACTTTAGTTGATAAAATAACTCATTTCCGGAATAAGGTTATTAATTCCCTTCAGTGGTGGATCTACGGGGGGGCTAGCAGGGGCGGTCGCCCCCCTGGCGGATGAAAATTTTGAAGTTTTAGTTAAAATTTTTGAAAAACTTTTAAATATACCCTATAAAATTAGTCGTTCGCTTCCCTAAAAATTTTCGCCCCCCTAATTTCAAATCCTGACTCCGCCAATGATTCTCTTATACTATAAACAAGGGAAGACAATTTAACTCCAAACCAAATTAAGTTTTCATTAGTAGATGCCAAAAATCAAACTTCCCACTACTCGTTTCAATGCCGACATTAGTATGCTACAGTCTACAGGTGTTCCATGATAAGATTACTTCTATAGTTCCTTAGGTGAAATAACAGCCAAGTGTTGAATTCTTCTCGTAAACTTGGAACAACCATAGCTAACGAAACAGACTACTTTAGTGTCGGATTGTTGGGCTTTTTTTTCTCAACTTAGACAGTTACACTTCACTCACTAACGTTCTCCCAGGCCCACTATATTCCACCTACACGGCTCTCCTTGTAAAATTAACCAGACGGATAACTCGATCCTTTTCCCACTCAAACACTTATATTGAGGACCTGAATTTGACCTGTATTCCAAACTGACGAGACTTAATATTATTAACAGTATATCAACTAATATAGCAACAACTACTCAAAAATAGCAAACAATCATTCTGTAATCACAATCCCCTTATTCTAGCAATCACCTTTGTAATTATAGCAATAGATAATTCTCCTAATCAATTAGCATAATTGTATAGGCTCCTTCTCCTTATTTAGCTGTACAAACTCAGTATAAATAGTGTACCTTATTTCAGAAATAATTAAGAAAAACATTACATACAAACCTCTTATCTTATATGGTATCAAGGAGTCAATTAAGATCCTGCAAAAACCCTTTATCACCTCGCAAAGCCACATTCAAACGAACCTCCCTGCCCTTTCATTCATTCGTTGAACCCACAAACACCATGGCAAATCCCGACACTACCATTCCCAATCCACATGACGAAAAAACTCCTCTCACCTCTCTGAATTTAGGTCACTGTGTAAAATTAACTTCGCTTAATTACACATCGTGGCACTTTCAACTTACTCATATTTTGTTTGGGTTCAGTTTACTTGGTTTTTTAGACGGGTCTCATCCGTCACCAAACCCCACCATTGTCGGCGCTGATAACGTTGACAAACCTAATCCAGCCTATTCCACTTGGATGAAACAAGATGGTCTGATACTAGGAGCCCTTATGGGCACCTTGTCTTCGGCTGTCCAGTCCTTAATAGTCCGCGCCAAGACCTCTAAAGAGGCGTGGGACATCTTGGCTAACACCTATGCTAACCCTTCTAGGGCGCATATCTTACAATTGAAAGACCGACTCGATTCAATTGTTAAAACCGCGGATCAGTCCATAACTGACTATATGAACGCGATAAAAGCGTGCATTGACCAACTTGCCCTTATGGGCAAAATTATTGACCCAGAGGATATTGTCTCCAAGGTTCTTAAGGGCCTTGACTACAAATCGTATAAATCCGTTATTGACATTGTTCGGGCTCGTGACACCCCGATTAAATTCGAAGCCCTCCATGAGAAGCTTCTCAATCAGGAACTTCTCCTTAAGCAGGAAACACAGTCCTCTGACTTGTTTCAACCAACTGCCAACCATGCTTATAGAAACAACCACCAAAATCGCAACAACCAACGACACAACAACAATTCATCCAATTACCCATATACCAATCAGTACAACAATCAATCATCCACCTCCAACAACCCTAACCCACGCCCCTTTAAGGGTCGTTGTCAATGGTGTCGCCAGGTTGGACACGTCATTGCCAACTGCCCGTATTTTCGCAAACAATTTCCCACAATAATCTTCCCTGAACCACCCACGCGAAACCACTCTACTCAGCCGCAAGCCAACACAGCCACCATCCCTGCTTACGGCCCAACCACCCTGCCCCATCAGCCCTACCTCCTTGACAGTGGGGCCTCAAATCATGTGTCTCATGATCTTGACACTCTTGCCCTCCATTCGCCTTATTACGGATCAGATTCGCTTATCATCGGAGATGGCTCGGCACTTGATATTGCTAATATAGGTACAATTAAACTGCCTAATTCATCTCTGCAATTATTAAATGTTTTACATGTTCCGTCAATATCACGTAATCTTATTTCTATTTCACAACTCTGTCATGATAATAATGCCTATGTTATATTCTCATCGACTTCTTTTATTGTTAAGGCAATCTCGACGGGTGCAACCCTTCTTCGGGGCCAGGCTAAGAATGGAGTCTATGAGTTGAGCCCATCGCAACCACAAGCATATCTCAACCGGAAAGGCTCAACACCAATGTCATGGCATCATAGATTAGGACACCCCACTATCGATGTTATGAAATTAATCAATAAAAATGCACTATTTGATTCTACTACGTTTTCTTTTTGTGAATCGTGTCATATTAGCAAAAGCAAAAAGCTACCATTCTCGACATCGTCATTTAAAACCACCGCACCGCTCGATTTAATTTATTCCGACTTATGGACAAGTCCCGTTTACTCATACAATAAATACAAATATTATATCATATTTGTAGACCACTTTAGCAAATATATTTGGCTATTTCCGATTAAACAAAAATCCGAAACCACCCAAGTATTCCTTCGGTTTAAAGCACTCGTAGAAAAATTCTTTAACCGACCCATTAAACAATTCTTCTCCGATAATGGTGGAGAATTTATTAAATTAAACCCAACTTTACTAGATAATGGTATTAGTCATTATACATCTCCGCCTCATACTCCGGAGCACAATGGGTATGCGGAGAGACGTCATCGTCACATAGTAGAAACGGGCCTTGCCCTTCTCTCCCATGCGGGCCTACCTACCTCATTTTGGCCCTTTGCATTTAGCACGGCCACGTACCTAATAAATCGTCTTCCAACCAAAACATTAGACGGTCAAACACCATATTCTAAACTGAATACTGTCAAACCCGACTACACAAAATTGCACAATTTCGGTTGTCTTTGTTATCCGTGGCTTCGCCCATATACCAAACACAAACTGGATTACCGCTCCACTCCGTGTATCTTTGTTGGGTACTCGTCAACACAAAGTGCATTTCACTGTCTTGACCCAACAACCAATCGCATTTATACTTCCCGACATGTCAAATTCATTGAAGATGAATTCGCTTATGCACGCCTTCTTAACAACCCGTCATCCGAGTCTTCCGCTACTGACCCTGATGAATGGTGTCCTTTAATTGTTCCTATTCTACCACCATCACAACCCACGGCTACCACCTCCCCACCCATCACTGCACCACCTACTCGACCGCCCATCATCCATGTTTACTCCAGACGACCACCCACTTCTCAGCCCACATCTTCCGCGACTTCAACCACTCCACCACCCACAAACTCGCCAACTGATACCCCTTCTTCCGATACCCCACTTGCCACAAATCCATCGGTCCCACCTCAACCCGTTCGTACTGTTGTCACTCGACTTGACAACAACATTCGCATGCCTAATCCAAGATATGCCAAACTAGCACACATTTCACCATCGTCTCAATCTCTTCCAAATACTGTCAAACAGGCTCTCATTCTTCCTCAATGGCGCCAAGCTATGGAGGATGAATATCAAGCACTTCACCGTAACAATACATGGACTCTCGTACCACGAGACTCAACCCAAAATATCATCGGTTGTAAGTGGGTCTATCGTATAAAATATAACCCCGATGGCTCACTCAAACAACACAAGGCTCGCCTTGTTGCCAAAGGGTTCCACCAACGACACGGACTAGATTATACTGAAACATTCAGTCCAGTTGTCAAACCCACAACAGTCCGCTTAATTCTTACTCTCGCAATTACCAATTCTTGGTCCCTACGGCAACTCGATGTCAACAATGCCTTTTTACAGGGCACATTAACAGATACTGTTTATATGGCTCAACCTCAAGGTTTTGTTGATGTCTCGCAACCAAATTTTGTGTGCAAATTAAACAAAGCTATTTACGGTCTCAAACAAGCTCCTCGAGCATGGTATACTGAACTTAAAACTTATCTAGTTACTTACGGGTTCAAACAATCCATTTCTGATTCATCATTATTCATTCTCAAAACGAAAACTACTTGTATCTACATGCTAGTCTATGTTGACGATATTATAATTACAGGTCCTAACCCACAACACCTACAACAATTCATTACTAGTCTTGCTACCCGATTCTCAATTAAAGATCTTGGCCCACTATCGTATTTCTTGGGCATCGAGGTCACACCCAATTCTCATGGAATGCACCTCACCCAATCAAAGTACATCCATGATATATTAGTCAAGTTCAACATGTCTACTGCCAAACCAATCTCAACACCCATGGCCAGTGACAATCATCTTCACCGAGAGGATCATAAACCCATCCAAGATCACTCGGACTATCGCGCTATTGTAGGCAGTCTTCAATATCTCTCTTTAACCAGACCTGATATTGCCTTTACTGTCAACCGTCTAGCACAATTTCTTCATCATCCCACTGCCACGCATTGGATTGCCTTGAAACGACTTCTTCGCTATCTCCAAGGCACTCAATCATATGGCATTCAACTTTATCGTAAATCCCCGCTATGTCTTCATGCTTTCTGTGATGCTGACTTCGCGGGAGACCAAGCAAATTATATCTCCACAACCGGCTACATACTGTATCTTGGCCGAAACCCAATCTCGTGGTCCTCGAAAAAGCAACGAGGTCTCGCACTCTCCACCACCGAAGCTGAATTTCGTGCTGTCGCAGCTGTCACTACTGAAATTCTATGGCTTCGTAATCTTCTTACAGAACTCAATATCACAACTACCAAACCACCAGCTATCTATTGTGATAATATGTCTGCAACACAATATGCGAAAAACCCTGTATTTCACTCACGGATGAAACACATGGCTCTTTCTTTTCATTTTGTTCGCGAGCAGATTCAACTTGGTCACATTCGAATACAGCACATTGCCGGCAATGATCAACTCGCGGATGCTTTAACAAAGCCTCTTCACAAACAACGGTTCACTGTTCTTCGGAGCAAGATTGGTCTTCTCAACCGCAGTCCATCTTGAGGGGGCGTATTAACAGTATATCAACTAATATAGCAACAACTACTCAAAAATAGCAAACAATCATTCTGTAATCACAATCCCCTTATTCTAGCAATCACCTTTGTAATTATAGCAATAGATAATTCTCCTAATCAATTAGCATAATTGTATAGGCTCCTTCTCCTTATTTAGCTGTACAAACTCAGTATAAATAGTGTACCTTATTTCAGAAATAATTAAGAAAAACATTACATACAAACCTCTTATCTTATAAATATGACATGACTCGAATATTTGTTATTCCTAAGCTTGGCAAAATAAATCTGAATCCAAAAAATCGATTGAAAACACGTGTATTGATAACCGATCAAGCACCTGATATGAATATCTTCAATAATACCCGAAACCCGATTCAATCCGAATAGAACTGCAACTGAACGGAATTTAATAATAAGTGAATGATACTCGAACTTGTATATATAACCGAACCGAAAAGAACTGAACCGATAGACCTGAAATATAAATATTTATTTTTTCCCAATACTCTAGGTGTTTTTTCATTAATTATCTACATTTATTAATAGTATTATGAATTAATATTTTTAAATTATAAAATATCAAGAAAATTGTGGCCAAACTCAACTGAATTGATATAGACCCGAGCGAAACCGCACCTAACTCGAAATAGCACAACCCGATTAAAATGGCTAACCGAATTGAACCTGATCGAAATCGAATGGAAACCGAAACTATGAACAAAACGATTTAAATCGAACCGATTTAACCGAATCCGAAACTGAACAGATTGACCCGTTTAAACTGAACATCATAAATAACTTCATAATTACAGAAGCAGTTAACAAATTCGCTCTGAATTAAAAATTCACAATTTGCTCTTATCGAATGTATGCTAAATGTATTTTCAGTAAGCAACAATGCAACATGATAGAGTTTACTCTTAACGATTGCCGATTTATACGGTACCTGGGAAAACTCAACTACCCTAATAAATTACAATAGGTCTTGCTTAAGACGGGTCGGATCTTACAACGGGTATTTTGTGAGAGGAAATGGGTAGAGGGGACAAGGTGGGCTCCCCCCATGTGCTCTCCACTCACCCTTGATGGGTATTTTGTGAGAGAATATGGTATCCGTCTTAAGCTTAAGACGGATACCTCCGTCTGAAATAAGAATTTGTGAATAAATTAAAGGCAATGATAACGACAATATCGTTTTTACTAATGTCACTCAAATACAAGCTAATTATGTGAATAATTACATGAAATTACTAAAAACGGCAGTCGTGTTCTTATTAACTCGGGAATTTTATAATCTCGGAATCAACAGATCCAAACCCGACCTGAATAACCCGTTTGCAATGTTTATAACACCATGAATTCAACATTCCCATTCTCACGAGTCTCCTGCCTTTCTCTCTCTCTGAAGTGATCAACAAAAATCAAAAAGATGCCGAAGAAAATGGGAGTAAACAGCAAAGCAGAAGAAGCCCGACTCCGAAAAGCCGCATCCGAATCCGATAAACGCGACAAACAAGCTCGCGACAAGGAAGAACAATACTGGCAAGCAGCAGAAGGTCCAAAATCCAAATCCGCCAAAAAACGCGAAGAAGATGAAGCCAAACGCGCCGAAACCGCCGCTAAAAAAGCCGAAGCACGCCGTCTCGCCGAAATCGAAGCAGCGGAAATCGACAAAGCGCTGAAATCGAAAGCCGCCGATAAAAAAGCCGCTAGAGTAGCGGTACCTGTCCCGAAGGTTACCGAAGCGGAATTAAGGCGAAGGAAGGAGGCGGAAGCGGAAGCGATGGCGAAAGTAGCGGAGGATGCGAAGAAGAAGAGTAGTCGGATGGCGGATGAGGAAGAATATGAGAAGATTGTTTTGGTTCAGAATTTGAATAGAGATGAAAGTGTTATTGAAGCTCATGGATTAGATGAAGCAATTGCGAAGATTGTTGTTAATGAGAGTTTGCCTGTTGATAAACATCCTGAGAAACGGCTTAAAGCTTCTTTTAAGGTTGTTTCTTGTTTTCTTTTGTTTGATTGTTTGTTGTTTGAAACCCTAGATAAGTTATTTTATTTGATGATTTGTTGATGTTTTTTGGTGTTTAATTGGTAATTTGTTGTTTTGAAAATACTGACTGTTGTAGAAAATTAGGTGGTTGTGTGTTTTTAGTGTTGTTTGATTAGTGTTTATGCATTTAATTGGTGAGTTTAGCATTTAGGAGGAACTTGTTGATGTTTATTTGGAGATTTTGGTGAGTTGTTTGAAAAGATGTAGATTGCTGGATTCAGTAAGGTATATTGTTTGACGATTTTTTGATGTTTTTGGTGTTTGATTACGATTGTCGAGATTTTTTGTTTGAGAGCATTGATTGTTGTAGATAATTAGGTGGTTTGTTCGGTTTTTAGGTTGATTGATTAGTGTTATGGGTTTAGTTGGTGAATTTAGCACTTAGAGGAATCTGATGAAGTTTTTGTTTGATGACTTTTGATGGTTTTGGGGGGGCGGGTGGGTTGATAATTTGTGATGTTTTTAGGGTTGTTTGATGATTGTGTATTTTATATTGGTGATTTTAGCTGTTAGGAGAGATTTGTTGAAGTTTTTGGTGTTTAATTAATTGAGGCTTTTAGTGATTTGTTGTTCAAGGGTTTACGCTGAGTAGCACGAGCAATGTTTTTTGGTGTTTGTTTGAGGATTTATAGATGTTTAGAGGTTGATTTTGGTGATTTGTGATTGTTGAAACCAGGAAGGTGTTTGTTCGTTTTTAGGGTTATTTGAGCGCTGTTTATGGGCTCTATTGGTGATTTGAGCAGGTAGAAGAGTTTGATAGAGCTTAAAGTAAAATCTGTATTTGTGCTGTGCGTGCAAATGAGATGAGCAGATAAGATTATTACTAGGTGCTAAGATTGTGATTAATGAGAGTTTGCCTGTTAATTAGCATCCTGAGAAGCGGTTTTAAAGGTTCTTGTAAGGTAGTTAGTTTGGATTTTTTTGTTGATGTTTTTAGTGTTTCTTTGGCCTCTTTGGTGATCAAGTGTTTGCAAACGTAGATTGTTGGATTGGGTATGGTGTTTGTTCGTTTTTAGGGTCGTTTGATTAGTATTTATGCATTTTACTGATGATTCTAGCTTTACAAGAGTTCAATTGAGATAGGAGCATAATCCACATGTGTGTTATGTGTGGGAGACCAGATTAGATGATAACATTGCTGGATTATGTTCTATGGAGGCTTCGCGAAGGTTTAATTGATGATTTCTTGAATTTTTTGCTGTTTATTTTGGGGATTTTCACAATTAGTTGTTTGAAACTCTAGATTGGTGTAGATATTAGGTATATGTTCATTTATAGGGTCATTTAGTCCGTGTCTATGCGTTTTATTGGGGATTATCGCTGTTAGAAGAGTTTGATCAAGCTAAGGGTTAAGTCCACTAGTTTTTTTTGCTTTAGCCTATGTACCACGGAGGCCTTACAAGGGTTTGATAGGCATACTGAAGATGTGCATGTGTAGTAACTGGTGACAAGATGGTCTATCCTTTTTTTGTTAGGCTAATTTTCTGAATGTGGTGTATGGTGTTATGTTTGTGAGGTAAGGAAGTTAAACTCTGCTATTTAAGTCCACATTACTTCGGTTTTAGCCCTTGTACTAAGATATCTTTGACAAAAGTATCTACACATTCATATGTCTTCGACAATGTGTATGTGTGTGTCCTATTTGTCTTCGCTTGGTTGTTTGATAGTTTTGGTGTGATTCTAGTTTATTGGTTAGTTATGTAGTTTAATGACCTGGAAATTTACAGTACCAAGATGAGTGGCTGTGAGGTTTTTGGTGATCAAGTGTTTGCAAACGTAGATTGTTGGATTTAGTATTGTGTTTGTGCGTTTTTAGGGTTGTTTGATTAGTATTTATGCATATTACTGATGATTTTAGCGTTAGAAGAGTTCAATTGAGATATGAGTATAATCAACTTGTGTGTTGTGTGTGAGAGACGAGATTAGATGATAATGTTGGCAGGTTATTTTCTATTAGCGTTTTGCGAAGGTTAATTGATGATTTCTTGAAATTTGTGCGGTTTGTTTTGGGGATTTTCACAATTAGCTGTTTGAAATTGTAGATTGGTGTAGATAATAAGGTATTTGTTCATTTTTAGGTTTATTTAGTCCATTTTTGTGCGTTTTATTGAGAATTTTCGCTTTATGAGGGTTTGATAACCATGCTGACGATGTGCATGTGTAGTGTGTGGTAACTTGTGACAAAATGGTCTTATCCTTTTTTTTTGGTGAGGCTAATTAGACAATGTGTGTGTGTGTGTGTGTCTTCGCTTGGTGGTTTGATAGTTTTGATGTGGTTGTAGCTTATACGGACTAGTTTATTGGTGAGTTAGGTAGTCTGATGATCTGAAAATATTACAAGTACCGAGAATCCAAGATGAGTTGTTGAGTATGATCTGAACCACAGCAGAGATAATTTGATGATCGAGTTTTAGTTTTTAGTTTTGAGGTTTTTGATATTGCTCGCTGTGGTGGGATTATAGTAATATTGGCATGGTAGGTTATGTAACGGAATACTTAGTATCTGTGGTAGTAGCATGTAGATAAGGATGTGGGTATGTATTAGACTCCCTCCGTCCCAATCATTTGTTTGCCTTTGATTAAAATACTTCTCACAAAGAATAAAAAAGGCAAACAAATGATTGAGACAGAGAGAGTAGTAAGAATGTTGTTATCAATCCTAACTAATTGTACAATTGTACTAAAATTAGGGATTTATGTAATTATGTAACAAAGTTTGTCTGCATAAATTTGTACTATCAAGAGATGAAGGTTATGGCTTGTTTCACCAATCATTGATGTTTCTAAAACCGCTAAGCCTACATTACATGCAATAGTACCGAGAATTACAACGGGAAAAATATATAAAAGATCATTAGGCCATGCGGGCTCCCCATAATAATTATGACCCATCCCTTTTGCCAATTTAGCCCTTAATACGGGATCATTCAAGTCCGGTTTTTTTGTTATTAGGATAGGTAAATTATTATTATATTATAGATATTCAATTCATCCCCCGAAAGAGGGGAACATGCTGATTTTTCATCATCCGGCTCGAGCAACAATCAAAAGAAACGAACGAATTCAAAATATATCTCTTAGCCATATCTCTTACAAATAAATGCTCAAGACCAACGTAGGCATACATCATGATCAAATGCTTTCTGGGCAGTCTCATCCCTTGTGGTTGGTTTTTATCTCTGCTGATGAAACATGTATTATTGGGTATAGGCTTTAGGTTTGTTTTATGGAGTGTGAACTTTTACCTCATGCCCTCGTGCACATATGGATTTCCCTTCTCGAGTTTGCACACTGTAGGTTCTCTTTCCATATGTGTTTTTTTGATTTGCATAAGATCTTATTGGAAAATATAATGAGCAACTCTCAATGCTAGTTGACTTGAGTAATTGAGTGGTTATGGTAGCTTGTGCAGTTTATCTTATAGTAAGCGTAGTTTAGCTAGCAAACTTAGGCACCATTTTATGGTAGATTTAGAAATTTGTGTTTGTTGGTAGCTTATGGCTTGCTAATTTGAATTTTAAATTTGAATACTTATCTGGGTAATTGTTACAAAATAAATGGTCTTTAGTTGTTTTAAACTTGATTCTTGTAGTGGTTAAATTTCTTTGCTCGATGTCCGTCAAGAGTCAGGACTGATGGATTGGTCTTAGTATGTGACAACCCTTGCAAACCTAATCTTGCTCTTTAGTCTATTCTTGGTAAGATGTTTCCCTTACCGGAACCGTAAAGAATTGTATGTTATCTTTGGGTACTAAGTCAGATGTAATTGTGGTGAAGCTGTGTACTTAACGGCAGATTCACTCATGCTGGAGTGAGTTGAGTGTCTCAATGAATGAATAGGTATGTACAGGATGACTTTTTTTGCCGCAACCCAGAGATTGTTTTATTGTTATTTCACGTGATGGTGATTTGTTGTCTACTGTATAACTTACATTCACAGGTCTGTCTGATAAGGTGTGTGAGCGTACTCAATTACTTGCGTTCATTATTTGTGTTATTTCACCCTTACATTCCGAGAAATGGTTTCTGATTTTAGCCTTTTCTTCTTCTATTGGTGGTACCATTTTGTTCGTTAGTATGTCGCTCTTCTTGCCTAGTCATTTCTTTTGAAGAAGCTGAAACTTTTGAATTTGTAGGTTTTTGAAGAAGCTGAACTTCCAAAGCTGAAGGCAGAGAAACCAGGACTTACTCATACTCAGTACAAGGATCTGATATGGAAAATGTGGAAGAAATCTCCTGACAACCCTCTAAATAAAGTAAGCTTATCTCCATTTTATGCTTATTGTACGTCTTTCAGTCGATTGTACGCAAATCCATAAGCTCCAATGCATATCTTGTGGGTCCTGGTACCCCTTCAAAATTAATGAAGTCGTATACTCCGTAGGTTTTCTTTCAAGGCTCCTTGGTAAATTGAACTTTAACTTACTAGTTAGATTCTTTAAGGTCCGCTGAAGGTAAGTCGGGAAGGAATTAGCGAAATGGTGAAAGTGGCATGTGCCACACTATATGGGCTGGAAAAAAGTTATTAGATGCAAAAGGTGTTTTGATAGTTGCTATTTGCTAATGACTGCATATTGCTCGAACTATCTGATACGAGTTTTGATTGTGGAGTGGTTATTAAATCCTAACCGTTATTAAATCCTACTAATAATCATTTGTTTACCGGGGGAGTAGAAAATAAGGGACGGGGTTTAGTAGTGGTAGAAGATGAAAAAGGATCTATTCATTTACGACATGGAGACGATGGAGCCAACTATAGTTGGTATCTTTCTGACCTGATGAATAACACTACTGTACGGCTTTCTTCAAATTTCGATTACGGTCTTCCTGCCTGGAAACTGTGGAAAATTATCCTAAACTCTGTAATTGCCAACATATACATTAACATCCGAAAAATGTACGTATGTGTCTTCTGAACATTATGTTTCGCCTCTACAGGTTCAAGAGTGATGGGATCAACTTAAATCAGCTTTCTATGTCAAGTATATTGCCAGGAAATGTGCTATCTTTATTATGAATGTCGGAGGCTTTTCATGGGTGCGTATGGCGTGGTTGAAGTAATAAAGCTAGACGGTCCATATTATGTTAGTCATTTGCACAGTGTTTATAACGTGGATTCGCATAACATAACGATTTGGTAAATGTAGCTAGACCCCCAGATTGCTTGTCTTTCAACTATATACTATGCAATTGACCATCAGATAATGATATCGCATTGACATCTTGAAATTTTCGGATACTTCAATTGTTCTTATTATGCTGTTGTCTGGTATTGTTTACCATTGCTATTAACGACAGGGGAGAAATATTTTCCAGAAACTACATATGCAATGATTTTAACTGGAATTTTTTTTGGGTGTTAGACGAATTTGGAGACGCAAATAACAGTAAGTCTTATTGAAGACGGATATGTGCCGTCTTCCATGAGAATTTGTGCGCAACCAATCTTATTAACTTGCATGTTGTGAGAAACCAAGTGCAAAAACAATTTGGATTAATCAAGATTAATATAATCAAATAATCATTCAATTCAATAAACAAATTACAATAAAATTGTCAAAACAACACTGTATGTCTGTATGTACATTGCCCATCACATTCTCTATCAAAATTATTAGTAAGTAGGCGTTTTGCGTGAAACCGAGTAATCCTGACGCCTTAGACAGCTCCCAACGCGCTTGGGCTTGGGTAGGGCACGGCAAAGGGGCTTTGGAAGATCGCTCTTGTGCTTTGGTAGGGTACGACAAGGCGGCTTTGGAAGATCGTTGAGACTAATAAGACACGTCTTTTTCCGGCTTTCCTCGCATCGATCATAACCTTGTTGTAACTTACGTTTGGCCATCTCTACTCTTTCAGCATATGGTATTGCAAATATCTGAGCAGCTGTCTTCTTCTCTTCCTTGTTCACGCTACATCCCGTCACATTGAAATTACCCTTTTGCCCTTTATCTTTCAACTTCAAATTTGATGCCCTAATAATCTTCGGTAACTTTTCGGCTTCAACTCGAGCTTCGATACAAGTCCTCTTCTTTTGCGGCCTCTGATTATCATGCCCTTGAGAAATACTACTAATTTTTCTTTTCACTATTTTCCTAGTGACTGTGTTAGTCTTCTCCGCTGCCGTACTTTCGATCACCCTTGTTGGCCTTACAACATCCTCTTTAGGCTCTTTAGGTTTTGCAACAGTAGGCAACTCCGGAGGCGTTGGTGGTAGTAGCGGTGTCGATTCCGAGAAATCAAATAAATCAACAACCCTAACAAAAAGATCAGCATCACTATAGAACCATGTATCTTCGCCTATAATTACATCAAGATCATCTTTGTCTTTTATTTTCTCAAACTCCAAAGCCCACGACATTTCTTCTTCAATTACCTCCATTACTTACCTTCTCTCTTTTTTTATTTTGGTAATTTTTTGTGATGTGGATTGTATTTGGATTTGTTGTAAGATGTAATGATGTAATAATGGAAAGGGATGCTATATATCCTTGCAAAAAAAAATTAAAATATTATCGTAATTTGTTACGGAGTAATACTCCGTATTTCCTTATTTCTTACTCCGTATGTAATAATAATGGCGGTTAAACTAAGGTAGCTTTAGTCCTAAGCACCTCTATTTGAATTTGACGTTTAATTTTAAAAAATGTTCTTTACGCTGAAAAATTAAATTGCCATTTAATTTCCGTCTCTAGTTTACTAATGGACGACACACTTACAATACAATTTTCCCATCAAATTTGTCTTATCCAGGACCGTTCCTCGAAGACAGTGATTGGTGCGGGTGAGCAACGTGAAGGGCTATACTATTTAACGGGAATCCGGAATGACTTGGTCAAGGCTTGTACGGTGGGATTGGCTGATTCTTCCGAGTTGTGGCACCGAAGGTTAGGGCATCCTTCCTCACACGTTTTCCGTTTTCTACCTTTTTTTAATAATAACTCTAGCAAACATTTTCATACCAAAACTTGTGACATTTGTCTTCGCGCAAAACAAACGCGTGAACATTTTACTTTAAGCTCCAATAAAGCTACTTCCGTTTTTGATTTAATTCATTGCGATTTATGGGGCCCATACTCCGAAAATGCATCGTGTGGTTCCACCTATTTTTTTAACTATCGTCGACGATTTTTCTCGATCCACTTAGGTCTACTTGTTACGTAACAAAAGCGATACCCAACAAACTTTACTTAATTTTTTTGCTATGGTTGAAAGACAATATAACAGTAAAATTAAAGTCTTCCGCAGCGATAACGGAACCGAATTTCGTTGTCTTACAAAATATTTTAATCATAATGGCATATTTTTTCAAACATCTAATGTTGATACGCTACAACAAAATGGTCGAGTTGAACGTAAGCATCGACATATTTTAAACGTCGCCCGTGCTCTTTTATTTCAAGCGAGCTTACCTTTATTCTTTTGGGGAGAATGTGTTCTTAGTGCGGTTCATTTAATTAATCGCACCCCAACCACTCTACTTGACGGGAAAACCCCTTATGAAATGTTATTTAATAAACCTCCGCCTATGGAGAATCTTCGTATTTTCGGATGTCTTTGTTATGCCAAAACTTTAAACCGTCGTCGGGACAAATTTGCCTCCAAAAGTACAAAATGTGTTTTTATTGGGTATCCGTTTGGTAAGAAAGGATGGCGGCTCTATGACTTAGACACCGGATCTTATTTCGAGTCTC
>JAIUZE010001114.1:0-14567 GCA_022085475.1 Heliosperma pusillum | reverse complement strand
GCTACACCATAATATACGAGCTACGGAGTACTATACATTTATACAAAGATAATTTATTGTTATTATTAAGGGTGTTGTATATGAATTATGATGTGTGGTGATGGTAGGTGTGATCCATATAATCCAATGGAATTTAGAAGTTGGGCTATGAAAGGAGAGTGTCCAGCAATTCCAGCTGTGTTGGAATTATTCAACAGACTATTAGCAACTGGATTTAAAGTGATGCTTGTAACCGGCAGAGACCAAGAAACACTCGCTCAAGTCACTATTGATAATCTTCAAAATGAAGGTTTCTTTGGTTATGACCGCCTTATTATGAGGTTAGTACATCAATGGACTAAATTTATTCTAATTAGTATAGTTGAATCTTGATATAAGAAGATTTAATTTTCTACATTAATAAATATAACGTTTTAACCATTGTTCTAAAATGATGATCAATAGATCAGCTGAATACAGAGGACTGAGTGCAGTGATATACAAATCAGTGATGCGTGAGGAATTGGTGGAGCAAGGTTACAGGTTATGGGGGAATGTGGGAGACCAATGGAGTGATTTACAAGGAAACTTTACTGGTGATCGTACCTTTAAACTTCCAAATCCCATGTATTATGTTCCATGATTATTTCAGAATCACAAATTATATAATAAGACGGTTTTATACGTGAGAAGCTCTGTTCCTATAAAAGAAATTTCATTATTATTAATACTGACTTGTCTTTTCATATAATAATATCATCTTACAACATGAACCCCTCTCACGCAATAACTAATGTTTCACATCGTCGATGTCTCTTTTTTCCTTCATCTTCTATACATTAATGTTTAGGTTAAAGAAGAGCCATAGTACGCACACTTCATGACCACGAAAAACCACTGGCCTCATTGAGATCATTTAGTAGCATCTACTAAGCCAACTAAAAAGTCTATTTTTTAACATAATGGAAATTAAACTCTTAACTTCAAAGCCATGAGTTGGACTTTTTACTATTGAGGTCAATACTTGTTGGCGGATTTGTTATACTATGATTTAGTTCTCTAGACAAAAAATATCAGGCGAAAAGTATATAAAACATACGACCCAAAACTAGATCATAGGAAATAGGATTTGGTCAGTGATTCATTGTTAGGTGGCATGTCAGCTTATCCGTCATATTAATTTTAACACCCGTGAACATTAGCCATCAAATTCGGAATGCTACTTGTAGACACCTCAATTTACACCTTTCGCAAACCACTCATTGATGTTCGCACGACATGTTTAGCATATGTCGCTATTTTTTGATAATACGTTAGTAGTGTAATACAATATTCCTCAAACACTTTTGTCCACCTCCCAGTCGTCATCTATGTACCACTACCGTCGTTTTTTCAATAAATATTCAATTAGAAGAAACCGTCTCCATTTTTAAGATCCCGTCTTATTCCGTGAAGGAATAATCTAAAAACCGTCAAGATACTTGAGATGTAGTCGCAAGCATTATCTAAAGAGATAAACCTTTATCTTTAATCTCCTTGGAGGTTCACCTCTTCATAATGTCACATAAAGCATAGATATGTTGTGCGTGCTTTTGTCCGTTTCTGCACCTATATATTTTGCTATTAATTGAGACCTCAGATCTCCATATTTGACAGATTCAGGAATTGAGTTTCTTACTTTATCTTTCTCTTTCTTGCATTCTAGACTGCGTTACAACCCATCAACATTTACGTGCTTGGTCAATCGACCATGTAAACGCGATTCATATTGTGGTACCCGTCACAATTGCATTACTGTAGATACCTCAATCTGTAATCTTCCAATAGCCACCCGATGATGATCGGACGTGCTTATAGTTTTATGTCGCAATTTATGACATTTTGTAAGTCGGTTAATAAAGGATATATCAAACATTGTAAACCATAATTGTATTCTTTCTTTAGTATTCTTTATTTCTCTTTGCATTGTAAATCATAATTGTTACCCTCTTAGCAATTACAAGGTTGATCAATCGGCCTCGTTAGCTTGATTCCTATCAAGGCTCCTACCTCGTTTGCGTAGACCGACCAACTCGACCACTACACTCGAGTTATAATCAAATATAAGTTACTTTGTCCTAATCCTTGATTACTTCAAGGGCACTTTCACCTATATTGTCACGATAATCGCTAAAAACTGACTTTAGTCTACTCGCGACATTAACACGTAAGCCTGATGGTGTAAAAACCTTCTTTTTAATTTTGCATTATATTACTTACATTTATATACATATATGCCCACTAATCGATTTTAAGCTTCACATCACTCAGCATAGGCTTAGAAGAGACGCATAATGTTGTGCGCCTCTTCTAAGGCTACTCTGAGTCTGTTTCCCCATAACAGGTTTAAAACTCATCCCGAGTCATTAATAATTAATATTAATCGATTTATTTCGGTAGATCTGGATATTAAAAGTATAGTTTTACTATCACATTGCTTTTTTTAATCCTTTAAAAAAAACTGTCTTTAATCTTCAATAATCGATATTGGTTGGTTAAATCACCCTTTTATTAAGCATTCTTTCTTTTTATTTTATTTACAAATTCTTCAGTATGACAAACAAACCCAAATACAACCCTAAAAGGGACGCGGTACCTGTTGTGCCTATTCTAAGTCTGTATTTCAGTCCCTTTGTGTTTCAGCAAGGCTAATTGACTATACTAGGTCAAAGGGATGCACCAAGTGCTGCACCTGTTCTATGGTCCTGTTTGCCCATGTTTCTCAACTGCGAAGACGAATCCTTTTCTTTCGGTTTTAAACGACAATTAATTTTATTATCATCAATTTTGAGCCGTATTTAGTCATAATTAATTATGTTGACTTTTCAATAATTTATTTTGTTTTATTTTATTTCCCTTTTCTTTTGAGTCGTGTTGATAAGAACATAAATATCTTTGTATGCTTGTTTAATCACAAGTAATAAACTTAAATCCAACTTCTACATTTAATCATTACTTGTTTAATTAACCGAGTTAGTTAATTATCACATGCTAGGACTAATACATTGTTTGCGTTCATTCATTCATACAACCTTTAAATTCAAATGTAACGAATACAACTCCAATAATTAGTAGGCCGCTATGAGCGGGCGGGATTGAGTTTTTGATTAAAGGGCTTCCCAATACGTACCCTCACCCCTTACTTAGAATATCTGTGAACATCCATATTCAAGGGCATTACGAGAGTCATTCTAGACATGAAATGCTAAGGGAACGAATCCTAGTGTATATGTCATCTTTTCGTTTTGCTCATTTGACATGGCCTAAAGCCTCAAACAGTTTCCAATGTTTCCACAAGAAATTGGTTGCGACTCCTTCAAATGCTGCCTTGTTCGACCCTTTCATCGGTTTCAAAGCCTTGTAAATCGGTTACAAACCCTTGACACGTCCTACTACTCCCGGGAGGGCTCCATGGGCCGAGTGTCCCACGATGCGATGTCGGGCGGGTGGTGTTGTCTACAGTTTGGCGACTCCGTTGGGGAACATACACTTAGACTTATTCTAGTATTACCCGTGGTGAAACTTGGAGAAAGTTGGAGTTTAAATTATTTTTTGACATTATTAGTTTGCATTCGCGGTCTTTCTTGACTCGCATATTCTAGTCTCCCTAGGCTCTTAACCAAACTTAAGATGACCAATCGTCCCGTCTCGATGGAGCAAATTTGTATTTGTTTCCTACTGGATGGATAGCGATTGATGTCAAGCACACCATCGTACCTACTCGTGTTTGTATCCAGAGCTTTCATTATTTGCGCGAATGGAAATAGAAAACAGCCTTTCTCTTGTTTGGCACGATCCTCTCCATAGACCGGAGTTTTATAGCTTATTGTCTAAATCCACCCTATATTCCAAAACCTTTATTATAAGCATAGAGCATATAGTTGTAATGCGCATGTGTATACTTGATATGTGCTTCAAATCGAGTCAAATTCTTGCCTTTTGCAAAACGAATTAGTGCCAAATTAACTTTTCAAAACTTTCAAATTTTTAAAAATTTTTCAAAATACATATCTTTCAAACCACTTCAAATTTCAAAAATATTTCAAAACGTTCAAAAATATTTCCCAAAAGATCTTCAAACTACGAGTCATTTGAGTCTACAGGAATAATCTAGACTACCTAGCTAGTGGAACTACCGACGGTTCGTAAAACCGTCTTTCTCTTCCACCACAAACCATAGAGTACAAAGCGTTACATCGTCGCTCTTCCACCCTATCCCAAGCCAATATGATAACTCATTCTCAAATTACACGTCCTAAATCTCGCACACACACGAGATTTTTTAGGCATCAAACTTTTCAAAATATCGAGTAATTTAAGACACAATTGACATTTTAACGTCACATCCTTAAACACTAGTAGAACATTTCAACCTGTTTCAAGTCAATCTTCTTATGTCAATCATGTCCTTTAGTTGTTAGGCCTTAATCCAATGAGTCCATAACTCCCCGTCGGTTTCTTTACTCAGGTCGGAAACGTCAAGCCAAGAAAGTGTTCATCCCAGCCATTATGGAAACGATCCTAACCCTAATAAATAAATTCTGAATACCTTTAAAATCGACACCAAACTGGTCAAGACATGGCCTACGTTCAATTAGCCACTATCCAAGACCGTCTTACCGCACAGGAAATAAAAGCCCAAAATGAAACCCTAGTTGGTCCTACACCGCTGCCAGAATTCCCTATACCAACACAACATAGTGCTACCTGTACACCAAATGGTCCAATCATCCTTAAAAAGGATCCCTCTTTACTCACTGACGCGAAGAAACCTCTCCAGTACCTAGAAGATCAACTCATGTATCTCAAAGGAGACGACGTCTATAGTGAAAACAGTCACAAGTACGAGTCCATCAATGATCAACTTGTGAGAAATATCGGTATACTCCCCTTTAAATTTTCGGATTATAATGAAATTATAACTATATGAGTTTCTAGTTATAAATGAAATTGCATAATATAAACAAGAGATTAAGAAATAACCTTCGGTCCTAGTAAAAGGCCTAAGAACAAATACCAAAGTAGGTATTCTCCTAATCGATACACCCAAGATGGTTCAAGAAATGCCTTCATCGTGCTAGAATGAATGCCCAAAAATTACTTCTAATTTTGTGTGTATATTGATGATGAATATAAAGATGAATGAGAGAGTCAAAAATCAGAATTTTCTTCTTCTCTTTTCACCCTTGAGCCGTCACTTTTGAGTCAATTAGGGTTAGAAGAAAAACTTATTTTTACCCCTATATGTGCCATGAGATCAAGAGGAGAGAAAGAAGGAAAAAACCTAGTTTCCTTATTTAACCCAGCCTCTATTAGGCAGTTAGCATATCCTTTAATATGTACATAATATAATATGTATTCTAATTATTCCTAGTGATGGACCGTTACATAAACCGAGTAATGCCGGACCAATACACTATAATAATATCGTGTAATACATATCCGCCAACTTAAATATAACAGTTTATATTTAGTTTAGACCAACATTATATACATTGAGTAAATATAACATTTTATATTCAATTACCAGCTAACATTATTTAATCGTTATTAAATAATCGTATCATCATCACATTTGACTAACCTTTTAGTCAAATACATCGACTAACCTTTTAGTCATTTAATAAGGCATCAATATGATTATTTTCTCAAATAATCACATCTCTCCAACACATCCTTTAGGTGTGACTTTTAGGGATCAGTTGATCACCGCCATCTGTATGACAATAACGTCAAACTTATCTAGCAAGTCAACCGTTATCGATAAACGTTAATCAACCGATTATAATAAAAAGTATACCCTGTGAACCTTAGCTGTTATCACACTAACAGTGGAGGACACTAGCTCCAACAATCTCCCACTTGTCCTTACAAGTGTATGTGCGATAACCGATTCTCATATCCGTAAATTTCTCTCACTCAATGTAAAACAATTTGCAAAGTCCGCATTTACAAAGGTCGTATTTTACAAGTGATCATTATCAAGAACGGTTTTCCCGACTAGAGAGTAACTCAACTGATAAACGAATCATTATTCGAGCATGGCCATGTATTTCAGTTACTACTCCTCGAGTGACCCTGAGAAATAACAAAACCTGATAAAGGGTTGGATATTTTCCTCAACTCGAATCCTGCAGATGTAAGCACAGTATGAAATGACCCAGTAAAAATCTTCTTGGCCTCCTGTTACGGTCGACCGTGAGAAAGAAACCAAAATCACCCAAAAACTGCCTTAATCTCAAGAGACAGTCGATAGTCAAAAGAATCGACTCTAGGAACACTATGGACGTCCAAGCCACGACCTGGAACCGAATGTTGTTAAACATTTAAGACTCCATAACGTCGTCACGAATTACAATGTCCTACGAGGTATCCTTATAACTCGTATTTGTGATCGATCAGTCAACAGTTTGACTTATGGCTCGTTGAACCCACCATCAATCGACTCAACAATATAATAGCCAGAGTTATCAGCTCATGTAGGCGATTACGGACCAAAACACATATAATGTTATTCAGTTAACTTTGTGGTGTTCAATGTTGTCCATACAATCCACATGAAAAACAAAATATGAAAACAATACGATGAAGTTATTATTAGTATATGAAAAAGATGTATCTAATTCATATAAACAGCTAATACAACTCAGGAACACGTTTAATTCCCATGGAAGTAACGTGCCCTACATGCTTATCATGTCTTAACGGTTTAGTGAGAGGATCTGCTATGTTATCATCAGTAGCAATCTTGTCTATCACTATCTCCTTTTGCTCCACGTAATCTCTGATCATGTGAGCCTTCTGAAGTACATGTCTAGATTTGTTGCTAGACCTAGGCTCCTTAGCCTGGAAGATGGCACCACTATTATCACAATAGATGGTGATCGGGTCATTCGAACTAGGAACTATGGCAAGTCCTTGTAAGAATTGCCGCATCCATATAGCTTCCTTTGCAGCCTCTGAAGCGGCATAGTACTCGGACTTAGTCGTAGAATCTGCTATAACACTCTGTTTGGAGCTTTTCCAGCTGACCGCAGCGCCATTAAGAGTAAATACGAATCCAGACTGAGATTTCAAGTCATCCCGATCCGTTTGGAAGCTAGCATCTGCGTAACCGGTTGCGCAAAGCTCAGTCTCTCCTCCATAAGTCAATACCCAATCCTTAGTCCTCCGTAGGTACTTAAGGATATTTTTAACAGCCATTCAGTGTGTTTCACCTGGATTGCCTTGGTACCGACTGGTCATACTCAAAGCATATGCCACGTCTGGACGTGTGCATATCATGGCATACATGATCGATCCTATAGCTGACGCATAAGGAATTCGACTCATGCGCTCGACCTCTTCAGATGTCTTGGGTGCCTGAGCTTTACTCAAATGCATCCCAGACGTCATTGGAAGATACCCCTTCTTGAAGTTGGTCATGTTGAACCTTTCAAGAATCTTATCTATATAAGACTCCTGATTGAGTGATAACATCCGTCGTGATCTATCTCTGTAGATACGGATTCCCAATATGCGCTGTGCCTCGCCCAGATCTTTCATCTGGAAATGGTTCTTTAACCATACCTTAACCGAAGATAAGAGAGGAATATCATTCCCTATCAAGAGTATGTCATCGACGTACAATATCAAGAAAACGATTTTACTCCCACTCGACTTGACATATAAGCATGGTTCCTCAACCGATCGAGTGAAACCATTTGCTTTTATGACCTGGTCGAAACGATGATTCCAACTCCGAGAAGCTTGCTTAAGTCCATAAATGGAACGCTTAAGCTTGCATACCTTCTTAGGATTTTTAGGATCAATGAAACCTTCGGGTTGTACCATGTACAACTCCTCCTCCAAATAAACGTTTAAGAAGGCGGTTTTCACATCCATTTGCCAAATTTCATAGTCATGAAAAGCGGCAATCGCTAAGATTATCCGAATGGAACGCAGCATGACTACGGGTGCAAAAATTTTATCATAATGCAATCCGTGAACTTGAGTGAAACCTTTTGCCACTAGTCGTGCCTTATAGGTGTCTGGTTGTCCCCCTACGGAATGCTTTATCTTGTAAAGCCATTTGCACTGAAGAGGCCGAACCTTATCAAGCAAATCAACCAGATCCCATACGTCATTCTCATACATAGAGTCCATCTCGGATTGCATGGCCTCAAGCCATAGCTTTGAGTCGGAACAGGTCATGGATCCTTTATAGGTAGCGGGTTCGTTACTCTCTAGGAGCAAAACATCGTCTCTATCGTTCTCCTCGACCATACCAATGTATCTGTCTGGAGGTATGGAGACTCTACCCGACCTTCTAGGTTCCTCAGGAATATTAACCGCAGCAGAAGATGAAGGAACATCTTCCTCCATCGGTTGCTCGGTTGTTGGTTCTTTAATCTCCGACAGATCGAAGGTTCTATCACTCGTCTTGTTCTCGAGAAATTCTTTCTCTAGAAACTTCGCACTAGCCGCAACAAAAACACGTTGTTCGGTAGGCGAATAAAAGTAATGACAAAACATTCCTTTTGGATAACCAATAAAGTATGTCTTGACCGATCGCGGGCCGAGCTTATTCTCGTGTCTCCACTTGACATAAGCCTCGCAGCCCCAAACCCGAATAAAGGACAAGTTAGGGACTGTTCCCTTCCACATTTCAAATGGAGTCTTGTCAACAGCTTTAGACGGACTTCGGTTAAGTATGAGAGCAGCTGACAAAAGAGCATAGCCCCACAATGAATCAGGCACTACCGTGTGACTCATCGTGGATCGAACCATATCAAGTAATGTTCGATTTCTCCGTTCGGACACACCATTTAATTGAGGTGTTCCAGGTGGAGTTAACTGTAGTACTACACCACAGTTTTTAAGGTGTTGATCAAACTCATTCGAAAGATATTTGCCACCACGATCTGAACGTAGTGCTTTAATCTTTCTACCCAGCTGGTTTTCAACCTTATTCTGGTATTCCTTGAACTTATCAAAGGACTCACTTTTGTGCTTCATTAAGTAGACATATCCATATATACTCAAATCGTCCGTGAAAGTGATAAAATATCTATAGCCATCTCTAGCGTTGATTGACATAGGTCCACACACATCAGTATGTATGGGTCCTAATAGGTCAGCAGCGCGCATTCCAACACCTTTGAAGGAAATTCGAGTCATTTTGCCTATGAGACATGATTCACACGTGCCAAAAGATTCATAGTCAAATGGGGAGATAGCCCCATTGTCAATGAGCTTCTTCACGCGTTTTTCATTTATGTGTCCCATACGGCAATGCCATAGATAGGTTTGATCTTTGTCACCAACCTTTACCTTTTTATTACTCATATGCAATATTTCTGTGGTTTGATCTAAAACATAAATCTCATGCATGGAAACTGCTTTACCATAAATCATTTCGTTAAAGGAGAAAATACAGCTATTATCCTTTATTACAAATAAAAAACCGTTTTTATCGAGAACGGAAACTGAAATAATGTTTTTAGATAAACTGGGTACATAGTAACAGTTATTTAAAAATAACTCAAATCCACTTGGGAGTTGGATTACATATGTTCCCACTGAAACGGCAGCTACTCTTGCTCCATTCCCCACTCGCAGGTCCACATCACCCTTTTCGAGAGTTTTGATGTTTCTTAGGCCGTGCAAATGATTACACAGATGAGAACCACAACCAGTATCAAGTACCCAAGTTCCGAAACTTGCATGGTTAATCTCAATCATATGAATAAAAGAAGACATACCAACAGGAGTGACGCGGCCTGCTTTTACGTCTTCAGCATACACGGGACAGTTCCGCCTCCAATGCCCAGTCTTGTGGCAAAGGTGGCACTCCATGTTTTCTTTGCTCTTTGTCTTGCCTTGTGAGCTACTGCTAGTCTCACCAGGCCCACTCTTGCCCTTTCCTGGCTTCTTGAACTTCAACTTCCCTACAGCTAGGTCGGCCTGAGCCTTGCCCTTACCCTTACCCTTGTTTGCAATCATGAGAACGTCCTGCTTCAGGCTCCCACTCAATTTCAGATCCTTCGCAGTCTGTATAAGAAGTGAGTGTAGCTGATGAGGATTTCTCTTCAAATCATTCATGTAGTAGTTTGCCCTGAATTGGGCAAAACCATCATGAAGTGAATGAAGCATGCGGTCAATGACCACGCTCTCTTTGATTTTGCAATCAAGTGCATCCAGGTCTTCGAGATTCTCGATCATATCGAGAATGTGTGGGCTAACCGGTTGGCCCTTCTGGAGTTTCGCTTCAAAGAAGCGAGTGGTAAGCTCATACATAACGATCTGCGGTGCGTTTGAGAACTCGTTAGTGAGCGTGGTGAAAACCTTGTTTGCACCTTGGGCAATGAATCGTCTTTGCAAATTGGATTCCATTGAAAAGATGAGTACGTTCTTTATCGCACCCGCCTACATTACGAAATCACTATAAGCAAGTGATTCATTGGCTCCTGCATTGGGGCCTGGGTTAGGCGGTAGTGGCTCAGTCAAGTACTTGAGCTTACCGTTAGCTATGGCAGCATTCCGTAATGATGCCTCCCAGTCCGCAAAGTTGGACCCGTTATTCTTCAGTCGCGTGTACTGATTCATATTGTCCATGAACATCTTAAGCCAGGATTCGCGTGCGAGCGTGACACTTGGCATAGGGGCATCAGCATGTCCAGCCATTTGTTATAACAGTTTTATCGATATAAATGAATGCTACACTGCGAGAAAGGAGATAAAACATAATAAGCATTTTCATCGTTTTTAATTAAGTCTAATGCAAAACCGATTAATGCGAAGACTCTTGCATTTATACAATTGACCTCCCTCAAGTATTATATAAATGATCCCCAGACTCAATTTCTGTAAATTGATAAGCCAACTTCTTGGCTAATTCTACTTTTAGAATTCCTGGTCGATAAATTTCTGTAAATTCTATCTTTAGTCCATCATAATCACGAGATATTACCCGGACTATAATGTTGAGGTAAAATAGGTCAACACATACTACTTACCCAACGTAGAAGGAGTCATATGGAGAGTAATGTCCTATATGCCTACCGACGAAGAAGGGACTCATAGCAGTTTTCCCTATAAAGACTAATCTTAATTTTAGGTTTTAGAGGAAGGTCCATCAGCTTTAATTTTATTCATTTAAGTGAACGAATGATCTAGCAATTTGAGAATGAATAATTTAAGATGATAGCTTTTTAGAACATTGATTGACATCTGGATGTCCATGATAATTAACATACAATCTATATGAGTCAATTTTCATGCAATTAAGTAGTAGGTGGTTTGGTTTAGGCGGAATATGATGCAATAACTATTATGCAAAAGAAAAACAATAAGAACGGAAAAATGAAAAACAAAGTAAAAAGTCCTAGTGTGGCCTATCCTATCAAAATAGAACAAAAATACACTTTGGAATCCATCCTTATGGACCATAGAAGCTTGACTTCATGTTCCATCTTAGTCCATGTAGCGGGAGTGAGCTATCCGATCTCCATCTTTGGTCTTCTCAAAAATACAATTTTAAAATTATAAAATATAAACCTATTAACATTCTAATTTAAAATTATATTTAATATTACAAAGGGGAGATTCGAGATCTCAAAATACATCAAAGACCATGTTACCATCATTACGATAACACAATCTACTAAGGTCACACTAAGCAATACAAATTACAACCTTTTGCAAAAATACCAAAATAATCCATTCATCCATTCATTCATTCATTCAACCATAATAAAATGCATCAACAAAATAAATTAAACCTTCAAGACATAATTCTTTAATTATGATGATTAATTTATCCAAACCACCTTTAAAATGATCAAAATTATGTGAAAATTCCTTAATTGTACACAACAATTTTAATCAACCATAATCCAATTTAATTCATATTATCGGGTATAACATAAATTAAATTCAACATTATTTTAAACCTTTTTAAAATAATAGGGTATCTATCATTGTAAACTTTTTCACAACAATAATCAACATACATTATCTTTATAATGCAATAAACAAAAAAATGAACAGTAGCCGTGAATAGTAGCAGGTACAAAATTTTTTTTTTTATTATTTTTTTTTATTTTCTGGGTTTTAATAAAAACAAAACAAAAACATACAAATTAATCTTTTTAATTTGATCATGCTAATAAAACTAGATCGGTACAAACATTCAACATCTAATCGTTATTAAACATTGATACAAACTAGATGATTTAAATTAATCTTTTAAAATAAATATCTAAATCATGATTAATCGATTATCAAAATACCCAACTAACCATAATTGTTTTGTATATTCATATCGAAAAATTAGCACAATGAATGTTCTTTAACATCCAAAACAAATTCCTTTTACATTTCAATTTAATCCTCATTAAATCAAAATATCAACAAATTCATTATATTATTATCTTAACATATTAAAACAACAACATATATGAATAAAAAAAAAGGAAAAACAAGGCAAATTTTTTTTTTTCTCCCAGCTGTACAGTGCCGTGAACAGTACCAATTTTTTTTTCCCTGACCGTGAACAGTACCAAAAAAAAAAAACAAACCCTAATTTTTTTTTTCTTCTTTTAGCCAAAACAAAAAAAACAAAACCAATTAATTTCTAATCTTATATTTCATCATATATGAAAACATATAAAATAATTTCATAGCCAAATGCTCTGATACCACTTCTGAGAAATATCGGTATACTCCCCTTTAAATTTTTGGATTATAATGAAATTATAACAATATGAATTTCTAGTCATAAATGAAATTGCATAATATAAACAAGAGATTAAGAAATAACCTTCGGTCCTAGTAAAAGGCCTAAGAACAAATACCAAAGTAGGTATTCTCCTAATCGATACACCCAAGATGGTTCAAGAAATGCCTTCGTCGTGCTAGAACGAATACCCAAAAATTACTTCTAATTTTGTGTGTATAGTGATGATGAATTTGAAGATGAATGAGAGAGTCAAAAATCAGAATTTTCTTCTTCTCTTTTCACCCTTGAGCCGTCACTTTTGAGTCAATTAGGGTTAGAAGAAAAACTTATTTTTAACCCTATATGCGCCATGAGATCAAGAGGAGAGAAAGAAGGAAAAAACCTAGTTTCCTTATTTAACTCAACCTCTATTAGGCAGTTAGCATATCCTTTAATATGTACATAATATAATATGTATTCTAATTATTACTAGTGATGGACCGTTACATAAACCGAGTAATGCCGGACCAATACACTATAATAATATCGTGTAATACATATCCGCCAACTTAAATATAACAGTTTATATTTAGTTTAGACCAACATTATATACATTGATTAAATATAACATTGTTTATTCAATTACCAGCTAACATTATTTAATCGTTATTAAATAATCGTATCATCATCACATTTGACTAACCTTTTAGTCAAATACATCGACTAACCTTTTAGTCATTTAATAAGGCATCAATATGATTATTTTCTCAAATAATCACATCTCTCAAACACATCCTTTAGGTGTTACTTTTAGGGATCAGTTGATCACCGCCATCTGTATGACAATAACGTCAAACTTATCTAGCAAGCCAACCGTTATCGATAAACGTTAATCAACTGATTATAATACAAAGTATACCCTGTGAACCTTAGCTGTTATCACACTAACTGTGGAGGACACTAGATCCAACACAACTACCCACAAACCTCACGATTGCAGACATTCCTAAATTTATGGGGCACGAAAACCCGCTTAACCATGTTAGAGCTTTCAAAGACTACATGGTAATCTAGGGGATAAAATCCGCTATGTTTTTAAGGATCTTTACTTCCTCTTTAGACACCATTCTCAAGCAATGGTTCCTCAGACTTTACCACAAGAAGATAACCACTTGGGATGATGCCGCAATTGATTTCACAAAACAATACGCGGATAATGCGTAAATCCAACTCAATATGCGAACTTTGGAGATCTTCACCCAAAATGATAAAGAAGGTTTACCGATTTCTTAAATCGATGGACAAAGAAGAGTATCCAACTCGTAGATAGTCTCGAAGAATCGACTCTTGTCGAGAAGTTCATTGATAACTTTAAAACATTCTATGCCAATAATCTAAGATATCAAAACATCAACACTTTCTAAGACTTGACGGTTTTGGGAACAAAAATTAAGCTGACCTTTGTAAGAGGCTCATGTCCTAAACTACCAGACGAGGCTATCAAGGCTCGACGTCAATTCGCACCCATGTCACTAACAAAAAACTGACGAAGTCTAACTAGTGGTGACTTCAAACAAAAAGGAACCCTCCTATAGGATATTCATTGACACAAGCGACAGTTTTGTCAACTCCTTCAAAAGACTAATGCAGCAAGGGAGATTACAACTTATCGTGTCTACGCCCGAACACGAGAAGAAGTCTCACTTTTGGCATGCACACACCTATTGCCAATACCATATAGGCAAAAGGCATGACATAGTGAATTGTTTCAAACTCAAGCATATTATCCAAGATATGATTGAGGATGGAAGATTACCTAATACACCAGCAGCTAACCCCAACAACACTA
>JAIUZE010001113.1:0-20143 GCA_022085475.1 Heliosperma pusillum | reverse complement strand
AAATTACTTGACCTTGAAATAATCAATGAGAGATGGGTAGACGTAAGGACCTAAGGTGGTAGTCTGTGGTGTACTTGATGTTTGTTAGGTTCTAACTTGTTTGTTTGATTGTGTTGAGTGATGTTATGTTTGTTTGTATCTACCGTCTTAAGGGGGATCAATGTGTTACCTAGAAAAGTATCCTTTACCGAAGATTGAAGATTGACAAGCCTAATTAAAGTGTATTTCTTCCTCGTCTATGAATTCTCTCGTCCTTCTTGTATTATGCTCTCTTCCTTCTATCTTGGTGCTTCTTCATCATCGAAACTTCTTTTCCCCTTGGAAATTACTCCTTAGTTAACTTTCCTCCTCTTATCAATTTGTCACCCTCAACTTCCCCTTATGTGGACCTTTTGTGGGACACCATACCCTTTTGTTTGTGGTTTATTATATGGTACTTGGTGAGAAGAATTTTTAGAACTTGGTGGGAGGTTAGTGTTGCTTAGAAGAATTTGGGATTCGAGAAAACATTGTTGCCTAGACTTAGTTCTCCCCTAGTGGTGAGAGTTGGTATCCTTGAGGAAAAGTGGGGAGTATGTTTAATGATTTTAATGTATAAATGCTTGTCATGACTTGTGTGTAAATAGTTCATGATATTCGATGGTGTAAGGTTGAATGAGTTGGCTATGACTTCTTAACTAATTAGTAATTTAGTCTTTTGGACTTAGAAGTTTAGTATTGTTTTGAAGACCATGCTTATGATAGGTCTAATTGGTATAAATAAGAAGTTTTGAATGATATCTTGAGGTGCGAAATATTTTTGAGGTTAAGTGACGTTTTGTGGTTTCCTATTGTGTGCTTGTGAGTATAGGCTTGGTGGAAAAACATTTGGCTATAGTTCTTGGATTTAAAGATATGATCTTATCTTATGGTATCGGAGACTCGTTTGAAGTAGTAAGTTTTCGTTGTAAGTTGAACCATATTACTTGAGGATTATAGATATGAGCGAGATTCGATGATGTGAACTATGATGGAAATACCTTGGGACGTTAATGATGATGTTTGACTTGATGTTGTACTTTAATAATAATGAACTCGTGGGCTATATGACTTGAAATTGACCGAGTATAAGGGAGTATTTGTGATTCCTCAGTTAAAGAAACCTTTGAGGTTGTGTTGAATATTTGAGCTAAGAGAATGTTACTATGCTTGAGTTGCAATTCCGCATTTGGGAATCCGTGTGATATGAAAGGATGGATGAATTGGGTTGTAGTCGATTTGTCGAATTTAGGCGTACCTTACTTTGATGATTTGTGGTACCATGGTCCCTTGTTTGACCTTTATTATCGGGATGACTTGCTTTGCTATCACCCTAAGTTTGAAACGAAAAGTTTTGTGGATTAAACCTTAAACTTTTACTCGTGCCATTGTCCCTTTTCATTTCCATTCTTGAATGTTTTTATCAAGATTGATCTTTAAGAAATCGCTTGCTTGTACCTTCTTTCTTTCTCGGATATCTTCATAACGCTACTATCTGCTTTGTCTCTTTCTTGACCTCGTTATTTTCAGCGTTCCTCTCTTGTAATCTCGTGCCTGATTTATTCTCGTGTTCTCCTTGAGATTCCATATCGTTTCCTATCTCGTTGCTCCTTCATCTTTTCTCTAGTGGATTGGATGTTCCGTTTGTAAGGCTCAGAGAATAAGTGTGATGTAATTTGGGATTCTTTAGCTAGAATATGTGTCTATGGATTGAGCAAATTTCATGTTGTATTTTATCATGGGAAATAGGACTTAAGCTCTAGGATGAATCCTAATAGTGATAATGTATCCTCTCTTAGTGGTTTTAGATTTGGAGCTTGATATTGTAGTGTTATTTTGAGAATTGAGTTGATCATGATAATAGTTTGTTGTTGTTGGGTATTATAACGGTTGCTTGAGATATCATTTGGGAATTAGATGTCTCTAATTGGTGGATTCTAAAAGAGACTTTGCTTTAGGGTAAGTAAGCCGGTAACCAAAGTTTGAGGAGTTTTGTCATAAATGAAAATCGATTCATTTTGAGTTTTAGACGAAATAGATGATTTGAATGGTTGTCTAATTGCCAAGTGATTGGCCATTCGTGGGTTGGAATTAGTAATTCTCTTTTATTCTTAAGGAATTATAGTTTGAGATTGAGAAATGTTCGTTCCAAGCTTTGGATAGTTAGTGCTCAGTTGTTATGGATTATAGAGTTAGAATGGTGAACCCATTTATCTTGAGGATTAGTAACCACCATAGTTTGCTAATGTGACTATTTATATTTGAGGCTTCGAGCGTAGTAATGATCGAATAAAGGATGTTATGGCGTATTAAAGAATCATTATAACCGATAATGTATTAAATAATTAAGGATGTTGCGTGGATTGTGTTTTAACTTTCGAGGATGAGAAAGTTCATTGTAAATTTAGGATAATGAGTTTGAAGTAAATTGAATCAAGGGATTTTCATGGTAAGTCACCTTTACCTTGTGGTTGTTAGCGATCATGTTTCCCTAGATAAATATTTTGTTAGTTGTTTCTAGTAAGAGTTTTGAAGAAACTAAGAATATTAGAGTACGTAATGAATCTTACATGTGGATTGTTAGTTGTGGAGTCTACCGTGCCGATGGACTTTAGTGGATACTAAATGGATCTGAATAATTAGGTTATTGGCTGGAAATCTCGTGATTATGGAATATTTTTGTAGGATTTCTGATGATTGAAAATGATGAGTTGCAAATTGGGTAAATTGCATTCTCTTGAGGATTTGGTTTATTAGTAGAGTTAGTGATGTCGAATTCTTGTAGATCTTCCTGCCGACATTATCTTGATCTTCCTATCCCTAAGAGTTCGATTTGTTTCGTTTTTGCGTGTTTTGTATATATTTTGTTACCCTGAATTGTGTGTGAGATGTGCGAGTCGCTCTATGTACGTGTAATGCGTTCTTATTTTGCTGTTATCTTTGAGAAAACCTTCGAATTTCCATATTGTATTTCTAATTTAACTTTTCAAAGAAGTCTAAAGATGGATTGTGTACCCTCTTTTTGGAGTGGCCGAGCCTGTCGCAAGCCCGATACAAAGATAAATTACCCAGACTAGGCTAATAACAAATTAATGTAATTAGGGAAGTAGGAGACGATCCTCAGGGAGATGGTGTTTCCTATAGAATGTGAAATGTCTCGCAATTGGGTCTTATCTAACGAATATCTAGGTTTTGGGATTTTAATTTCTAAACTAATAAAAGGCGTAAACGAAAACGAAATAAAAGCAAAGGGAAATGAAAACAATAAAGCTAGTGATGAATTAACAATGATGAAAAACATCTAGGGAAGTAGGTTCACACATGTAGATTAACATATTGATGCAATTGGATATGGAACATGCAAATAATTCATTGTGAGTTCGTAAGAATGATGTGTTCATTACAATCATAGATTAGATGGTCTAGCAGGCTTTTAGGCAATTTACTAGGTCTTTATTTACCATGTCATGCTTTGTCTATTCCATTCACGTATCTCTACCTTGGCTACCCAATTATCGATATAGTGCAAACATGCATAGTCCAAACATGCATAGACACAATGTTTTAAAGGCACAATTTCTTTTATCCAATTAACATCTTTTAATCAATCTAACATGGCTACCCTACACCCTAGAAAAGTGACTACTCACTCATGGCGATGTTTAAATCTAAGATGAAGTTAATAACAGAAACTAGGATAGACATGTTTATTTGGTTTTGACAATAGTTTAAGACTCCTTATATGGCGATAATAACGACGCTAAATTGATAATCTAATGAAATAAAATGACGATTATAACGATACGAAAAGGAATCTAAGATAACATGGATGGAAAATAACAATCAAATAGAAAACATAAAGACATTAAACAAAAGATAAGATAGGAATACCTATATGACGATCAACAACGATAATGATAACAATAATAGAAATCCCTTGCTTAGAATAGTTGTTCCACGAATCACAATACTTGAACAAAATAAAGTAGATTACAAAGATGTAATTCTTATTGATCTAAGCTAAGGTTTTGATATAGAAAAGACAGAAATAAACTAAGAACTAAAGATGAAAAAGAAGAAGAAAATGGGAGAACATAGGCTAGTTCTCCCTCCTCCTAAACTAGGGTTTTTGTAAGGAGAAGTGTAGAAGAGAATTGTGTGAAGAGGTGTGTCTCATTGTGGTGGCTGAGGCATCCTTTTATAGCAGTAGGGTTTCATGGGGGAAGGGGTTAAGCATTCATCACATAGGACAAAAAGGAGGAAGTCGAAGCAAAAGTGCGGATCAGCAGACATCCCTGATCGGGTACACCACTTACCCGATCGGGTAAGTTTCAATCTGGGTCCTTTGACTCTCGTTTCATCTCCCCTTGCATATGACTTGACTTCCATCATCCCCCTTGACCTCTTGAGTCGGGTTTGTTGATAGTGTTTGATGTAAAACGATGAATTCTTCGCCTAACTGATTGATCTTCTGACAATTGCGACATCGTCTTTACTTCTTCTTTCTTTTGAAGCGGTAAACCTTCTTGAAATGCCTTTGACATGGTCAAGCTTGCTTCTCAAATCGTCGGGTTCTAGGAAAATGCCTGGGAATATAGAAAAAGGGCGTAGAAACGTCACTTTCCCTACAAAACAGGTTAGAATATAGGAATTCGCCTAGAAGACGATATTAGCTCATAAAATGGCTTAACAAAGCACAAATGACATACAAAACCGAGCTAAATTGGGGGTTAAAATCATACTAATATTCACTTATCAAACTCCCCCAAGTTAAACCTTTGCTTGTCCTCAAGACAACATAACAAACAATACCAGGACAAGGGTTGCAAGCATTGGCTACTACACCATAAAGAAACAAATCTCAACGTAAAACTTTGGAAACATAATGAATCATAACCCAAAAACAACGTGGGCTAGAATGATACATAAACATGGCTGAGATTTACATAACGGCGTAGCACAAAGAATTTCACTACAGAATTTTCGGCTCTTGCATGATCTTTTGACAAATGGACTCTCACGGCACACTCGAACACTCATTGCAGGTAAACGGTGATTTCTTTATGTGTAAATGTTTTTGAGACACTCACCTATCTACAACTTATGAAAATGTGTCCGCAATCTAATATGGTAAACAATTCAAAACACAAGTCAAAGATCACAATGCACATAGAAAAGAAGCCGGAAAAATAAGAAGAAGGCTTTGGGAAATGGGTGAAAGTGGACAAACAGTTATGGTCATGTGAAGGTTCGAATGAGCTAGCAACTGACCAATGATAAATGAATACTCAATCCAAACTTTCGGTTAATTCCCAAAAGACGAAAAAAGAAGCCAGAATGAACGGATTGGCTTATTACACACGAAACACGAGAGTGAACTCCTTCTAACATTGAATTGACATTTTGAGGAGATACTCACAACTTCTTCTTTTATTTCTTTTTCTTTTTTTTCGATTTCGAATTTTTTCTTTTTTCTTTTTTCTGTTTTTTCATTTTTCTTTTTCTCTTTTTCTTTTGAACACATCATCACTTCTTGAACATTGTTGTTCTCCCAAATTCACTTTGACAAAAAAGCACAAAATCTTCTCAAAAGAGCACCCATACACCATAGTCTAGCTACTAGCTCAACAAGGTAGGCAGTTTTTATATGTAGCTATTATCTTGTGAAACATTTGTATGAAGAGGCTAATTTTGAGGGGTAATTCAAAGTGAAAAAGGCTTCAAATCTTAGTGAACCATGAATGCAATGCTTATAGGAATGAAATTAGAACCGTACTTATGCGTTTTGACATGACACACATCACAAGGAGAACTACACACACCTAAATGAGACTGGGTATAGATGTACCAGTCTAAGGAGGTTCTACCTTACAATATATGTAACTTGCCAAATGTCAAGATCAAGGGTACTCATCTATAGATTCATTCCATGCCTACTGTGTAGAAGACTTCCCCATGTATGCACAATTCAATGAATATTTAATCATTATCTTTTGAAAGCTCTAAGTTTGGGAAATGTAACATGACAGCATAGTAAACAAGCAAGCAAAGCATCAAAAGCATTCAATTGTGTTCCAAATTTTTAAATTTTCTCTTTTTCCTATTCAAAATTTGAAAAATATAAACAACTAAAATGCAGAATGGGAAAATGCAATCCCTCCCCCAAGCTAAACATCACATTGTCGTCAATGTGAGCACAAAGACTAAAATATGCAACGAGATGCTTAATGGGAAGAAGGGTAAAAAGGGAAAAAAATGAAAGAAGAATGAAGCATACTAGTCAGCGCGGGCTCCCCCAAGCTAGTCTTTTGGACTTGACAAGGAAGGTCTTTATAGGTTCTTCAAAAGCTCTTTCATCTGCAAAATAAATGTGACAACCCTCGCGAATGCAGAAATATAAAACATACAAGCATGTGAAATGATATGCGGAAATACGGTATTTAAAAAAACCTTTAAACATGCAAGATATATAACACGAGGAGTGTCAAAATGTTACAAACTAAATACGGAAATACAACAAAGAGACGGGGTCTCTTAAAATGTTAGCAAAGAACAAGTGTTTAGCAAAACTAGCTAATATCGTCTAGAGGTGAAACTTCCATGGACAACGCCCGCTAGCTCACACCCGAACCCCAAAATATCATAGCCAAAAAGTCATCCAAGCAAGCAACCTGTTCATCCATGAAAAACATGAACGCCACAGTCAGTGGGGAGTAACTCCGTGTTCTCCCAGCCATATCACATTAAACGTACATAGAAGGAAATACAAAGGTAGTAGCATGCATATATAGATACTCCATTGAAGATACGAGAAGAATAGATTAGGCAATACGAAAATTAATGAATAAGATCATGTGGAAATAATCCTAAACCATCATGTTATACAAGACCCGGAAAAGACACTCTTAGGCCAACAAAAAACCGAATACCCTCACTAGGGCTTGCATTCAACCGTAGCGGTATAGAATGATACGATTGAGACTTCTACAGACAAACCAACCAAGTCAAGTCATGCGATGATCAAGTAAATCCAACCTATTATCATCCATTCACGAACCAAGAACTTGACGGTGTCCAATCATTGCAATTTACCATGAACAATATCATGAAATCACGATTCAAAGAACACACAAGACGACATCTCTCATTGTAAATGAAACGCACTAGCCACACGTGTACATTGGCAAAGTAATGATTAACAGGCATACCACGCGATCACCTTTCCTGAAGAACGCATACACGCTAAACATTTCGTCTATGATACTAATGTTCCCTCCTGGTAGGAACGATAAGGCTCTAATCTACAACCTGGCCAGATTCTTCTCGAATCACTTTCCGATTTCGATATGCGATCACATTTCGCACCCAAGACCCGGTCTTGCAAAGAAAACGCCGAGTACCCACATTCTCGGTAGATCAATTCACGAAAGAGGCGGAAAATGAGCTCAAGCCTCATAACATGCGGTACGCTACATGCAAATAACACCACCTCGCAAGTACACAACATTTGACGGACGGGTCGAACAACGCATAGCGTTCAACTCCCAACAACGTCGTCGTATGCCCACTAACACATGCATATAAGCAGTAGGATACCTCTCCGTTCCGACATTCCAGCCTTACGAACGGGAAGGTAGCCAAGGGAAAGAGAGTACAAAGCACAAGACAAAACCGTGCTCAAACCGTATCATTTGTAAAAACCGACTCAAAGTAGGACATAGCAAAAACCGTCACAAAACATGTGATACAAGCGAATGAAATATCATATATCCAAAACATGAATATTATAACTCACTACGTAAAATTATACGATAAACGGATCATGCGAACTATTATAAATTACGAGTTTTAGAAATTATAGAAAATGCATACAGCGGTGTTCCTGGCCGGTCAGGGGACCGGCGGCCGGTGGGCCGGCTCAGAACACAGGCAAAAATCCAAAAATCACAAAAACAGAGAAATGTAGTCTGGGCCGGTCGGTGGACCGGCGGCCGGTCGACCGGCTCAGAACACATCTATACCAAAATCCCAAATTTCCAAAAATGTTACTGGAGTGTTCTCAGCCGGTGGTCAGACCGGCGGCCGGTCGACCGGCTGGGAACACCCCCTTCACCCGTGAGCGTCCTTTACATATTCAACCCATTACAATTCTCATAAATCAATTCTAATAATTATCAACAATCAATATACATCATCAACAATCATCATATAACAACATCCATTAATCATAACATGATTTCTAAGCTTCTAATCGTATTCTAAATACGATTCCTAGCATAAAAAGCATGTAAAACACGTAAATGATACCGAGTAACCCTTCACCGTTACCTTTAAGCGTCTTTACTAATCGTCAAGCTCCTCTTCAATAAGGTAATAGTCTTTGTCGGGATCTTGGAGGTCACCACCTACATAAAGATCATAAAAGATGAATGAAATTCATCTTGAGAAAGACGGGAAATTTGAAAAGCGAGAAAGACGATGTTTTTAACATCAATACGGATAGAGGAAGGTAAGAGGAGAAGAATGAGACGAACTTACGTGAATTCTATCAAAGAACGAAAGAGTTATTCGAATTCCAAGATTGAAAATCAAGAGGGAGGCAAGCTTTGAGATTTCTTAAAGAGGAAGAAAGGTGAATTGTGTTTGTGTGAATGAATATTAGGTTAAGGGAAGTAGTGAGAGTTGTGTAGGAGAAAAGTCAACAAAAAGTCATACTCGCCTTAAGACGGGATTCTCATGGAATCTCGCGGAAATTCCAAATACGAACTCGGAAATTCTAAATTCGACTCGGAACAATCAATTCTAAATTAAAACTTAAAATTACTGAAAAGTATCCGTAAAATATTTTCACTATAAAAATAGGGTACATTTCCGGGTGTTACAATAAATCTAACAAAACAACGAAAAAGGGACAGCAAAAATAAAATGCAAAAAGGAAAGGAAACACGGGGTGCCTCCCCAGAAGCGCTGGTTTAACGTCTCGCTCGACGAATTCTCCTATGAAATCATCTTGTTGGGGATTGACGCTCTATATGGACAATATCTAAGCATCCTATCATGGAATTGCTATAGTAGAGTTTCAATCGGTGTCCATTGACCTTGAATTTTTCACCATTACTAGCCATTATTTCCACATAACCGTATTTGCTCACATATGTGACACTGAATGGTCCAGACCATCGTGATCGAAGTTTTCCAGGAAAAATTTTCAAACGGGAGTTGAAGAGAAGTACTTGGTCACCGACATTAAATTTTTTTCTGATTATCCTCTTGTCGTGCCAACGCTTCGTTTTTTCTTTATTGATCCTAGAATTCTCGTAAGCTTGCAAACGAAATTCTTCTAGCTTATTGAGTTGCAAAAGTCGTCTATCAGCGCTAAGCTTAGTGTCTAAGTTGAGTTCTTTGATAGCCCAGTGAGCTTTGTACTCTAACTCGACAGGGAGATGACAGGCCTTTCCATAAACCAATCGATAAGGAGATGTTCCAATCGCGGTTTTGAAAGCTGTGCGATAAGCCCATAAGGTGTCATCGAGCTTATTACTCCAATCGGTTCTAGATCTTGAGACTACTTTTTGAAGAATTGTTTTTAGCTCTCTGTTCGAGACTTCTACTTGACCGCTGGTCTGAGGGTGGAAGCCTAATCCTCGTCTGTGATACACACCATACTTGGCAAGCAGAGTGTCTAACTGCTTTTCTCCGAAACGAGTTCCTAGATCTGTTATCACGGCTCTGGGTACACCAAAATGCGGAAAGATGATCTTCGTAAATAGTCGTATTACGGCTCTAGCATCATTGGTGGGAGTGGCAATTGCTTCTACCCACTTTGAAACATAGTCGACATCGACTAAAATGTAACGATTTCCATTAGAAGAGGGGAATGGTCCTTGATAGTCAATACCCCAGACATCGAATATTTCGACTTCTGGGTCCAAATTCTCTGGGTTGTCTATATGCGTCCCACTGGATGCACGTTTTCGTGATGGAGAGATGAATTGATCGCTTGGAGCGCCTAATTACAGGAGATTGAAACGCAGCTTCAGCAGAATTAATGTCCCTTTCCGACGGTATCTCGCTTGAAAAATTATCGTATTATGGATAATGTCTTAATAGATTGGATGGTTTTTTTTTACCGACACACAAAGCAATGTCGTTTTGAGGCATTTCATGTCTTTTGGATATCTGACCTATTCGTTGACAAGCATCACAAGCCATAACAAAGTCTTTTGAATCTTTAAACATCGAGGGCCAGAAAAACCCGGTTTGTAAGACTTTGGCTACGGTCTTGGATGGACCATGATGACCACCATAAGCAGATGAGTAGCATCCTTCTAAAACTCCTTTTACTCCCCACTGGGGAATACAACGTCTGTACAGACCATCTGAGCATTGCTTGAAAAGATAGGGGTCATCCCAAACAAAGAATTTTGCATCATGGAAAAATCTCTTTCTTTGGTTATAAAAAAGGTCAGAGGGTAGCTGGTGAATGACAAGGAAATTGGCAATATCAGAATACCAAGGAGAAGAGTCCGTAATTGCCATTAATGAATCATCAGCGAACGAATCATTAATTGGCGTTGTTAATCCTATTTCAGTTACTCTTATCCTTGAGAGGTGGTCAGCGACTACATTCTCTGCTCCTTTCTTATCCCGGATCTCTAAATCAAATTCTTGAAGGAGTAAGTTCCATCGGATAAGTCTAGGTTTTACCTCTTTCTTTGAAAGCAGATATTTCAAAGCAGCATGGTCAGTATAGACAATGACTTTTGATCCTATTAGGTATGAGCGAAATTTGTCTAAGGCATAGACAATGGCGAGAAGTACTTTCTCAGTGGTGGCATAGTTGATTTGGGCAGGATCTAAGGTTTTACTAGCATAATAAATTCCATGAAGGAACTTTTCCTTTCTTTGCCCTAAAACAACTCCTACGGCATAATCACGCGCATCGCACATCAGATCAAACGGCAGATTCCAATCAGGCGACTGGATTATAGGTGCGGTGATCAAAGCGCGTTTGATTTTGTTCAATGCCTCAAAGCATTCCTTTGTGAATTTAAAAGGTGCATCCTTGAAAAGGAGCTCAGTCAGGGGCTTGGCTATCTTTGAAAAATCTTTGATAAACCGGCGTGGCCAAGGAAACTCCTGATTCCTTTTACATTAGCAGGTGGTGGCAGCTGTTCAATAACTTGCATCTTAGCTCGATCCACTTCTATACCTCATTCTGAAATGATGTGTCCTAAAACTACACCTTCGTTCACCATGAAGTGACACTTTTCCCAGTTGAGAACAAGGTCGACTTCTTCACAGCGTTTTAGAACTCTGGATAGATTTGTCAAACAATTATCAAAGGAAATGTCATAGACGCTAAAGTCGTCCATAAATACTTCCATGATAGATTCAACAAAATCTGAGAAGATACTGGTCATGCAACGCTGGAAAGTGGCAGATGCATTACACAAGCCAAATGGCATTATGCGATAAGCGAAAGTACCATAGAGACAGGTAAAGGTGGTTTTCTCTTGGTCCTCAAGGTGGATAGGAATTTGGAAAAATCCTGAGTAACCATCTAGATAACAGAAGTACTTGTGACAAGCTAACCTCTCTAACATTTGATTAATGAAGGGCAGAGGATATTGAACTTTCCTAGTTGATTGATTCAACTTTCTGTAGTCAATACGCATACGCCATCCCGTCACAATCCTTGTGGGGATGAGCTCATTCTTCTCATTTTTGACTACTGTTGTTCCTCCTTTCTTGGGAACAACTTGAACATGGCTAACTCATTTAGAGTCAGAGATTGCATAGATTATGCCAGCATCTAGCAATTTCATATCTTTGGTTTTAACTACTTCCTGCATGTTGGGATTAAGACGGCGTTGTCCTTGAACATAAGGTTTTTGGCCTTCTTCTAAATTGATTATGTGCATGCAGAAGTCTGCGCTTATGCCAGTTAAATCTTCAAGTTTGTAATCTATTGCCTTTTTATGCTTTTTCAAGACAGTCAATAGTGAGGTTAACTGATTTTCATCTAGGAGAGCACTCACTATAACTGGGCAATACTCAGATTCATCTAAAAAAGCATATTTTAGATTCGAGGGAAGAGGTTTTAGTTCAGGTTTATGTACTTCTGCCTTGGCAGGAGCATCAATCAAGCTTATGATCTTTTGAACTTCGTCTGACGGTATCTCTTTTCCGGTCAGGTCCTTTTCCAGCTCAATGATCTCGAAATTTTCATTCTCCGAGATATCCTCCAGCAATAAGATTGCTTCTAAAGGATCCTCAATTATTGATGGATACAGAGATTCATCAATAATTGAGTCGACAATATCAATGAAACAGCAAGGCTCTTCTAGCATGGGGCTTTTCATTGCACTGTTTAAGTTATAGGTGACTTTATCATCACCTACTTCTAATGTCAATTTTTCATTCTTAACATCAATTACTGCTCTGACAGTGTGTAGAAATGGCCTTCCTAAGATAATAGGGATTTGAGAATCTTCAGCCATATGTAGTACAATGAAATCGACGGGAATGAAAAACCTTCCTAGTTTGACAGGCACATCTTCTAAAACTCCCATAGGTTGTTTTAGAGAACGGTCTGCCATTTGCAGAGTTATACTGGTGCATTTAAGAATTCCCATATTCAACTTTTCGCATATGGAATAGGGCATGACGCTTACACTGGCACCTAGATCGCATAGAGCTTTATCGATTGTGTAGGTGCCTATAGTGCAAGGTATAGAGAAACTACAAGGATCCTTTAACTTAGGAGGGGACTTATTTTGCAACAACGCACTGCACTCAGCTGTGAATGCTATGATTTCAACATCATCTAAAGTCCTCTTCTTAGTTAGGATATCCTTCATGAATTTTGTGTAAGAAGGGATTTGAGTGATTAATTCAGTGAAGGGAACCGTTACATGGAGGTTTTTGACTACTTCCATGAATTTGCTAAACTGGGTTTCCTTATGATTTCTCCTCAAACGTTGGGGAAATGGAACTTGAATTTTGATTGGTTCCTTTTCAGGTTCATCCTTCTTTTCTTTGTTTTCCGCTTCCTTAGCGGTGGATGGTTGGGATTCTTTTTGGCTCTCTAATGGTGTCGGCTCAACTATTGTTTCGTTTGGTTGTTAAGGTTTCTTATAAATGGTACCACTCCTAAGGGTGATAGCATTAGCGGTGTCCCTCGGTTGCTCACCATGAGGTGGTAGTTAGCCTTGCTTTCTTTGGTTATTAGAGGCAGCCAATTAGGCCATTTGAGTTTCAAGCATCTTAATGGCAGCATTTTGAGCTTGATCACTCTTTTGAAGTTGAGCAAACATTGAATCTTGTTTTTGATTAACTTGGAGAAGCATGGATTCAATCTTGCTCAAGCTTGAGTCATTGGGTTGTCTTTGATTTTGGGGTGGTTGGTGTTGAGGTTGGTAAGGTTGATTGAAGTTAGGTTGAAATGGAGGTCTCTGGTTTTGAAAACCAGGTGGATTATAGGGCTTCTGTTGAGGTGGTATGAATGGTTGTTGAATCTGATGGTGGGGGTTCTGAATGTTGGTGCTTTTGTAGGACAAAAAAGGATGGTTCTTCGTGTTCTCATTATAGAAGTTTGAGAAAGCATTGCCCTGCCTATATGCTTGATAGGCATTGACTTGCTCTAACGAACTCCTACATTCCTGAAAAATGTGTCCTCAAACCCCACATGTCTCACATACCACTACGTGGTTAGTGACGTTAACATGTTCCTTGGATTGGGAAGAGCTTCCTACTTGTTGCTGCAGAAGGGCTAATTGGGCTTCTAGGAGTGCTACTTTACTTGAATCTTCCTTCTTGGTTTTGAGCGGCATAACACGTGAGTTGCTATACTGAGAGTCGTGAATTGCCATTGACTCGATAGTTGCACTAGCTATTTTTACATCGATCTGATCGAAACGACCATTGTTAGAGGAGTCGAGGATACGACGCGATTCGCCACAACAACCGTTGTAGAAGGTGATAGCAAAGAACCATGAATCAAGGCCATGATGAAGGCATTCTCTTTGTAATTCTTTGTACCTTTCCCATGCCTCATAAAGGCTTTCAACGCCTCTCTGACGAAATCCATTGATTTGACTTTGTAAGAGTGTGGTTCGCTCAGGTGGGAAGTACTTTTGATAGAAAGCAAGAGCTAGACCATCCCAGTCGGCTATTCCTAAGGCAACTCGGTCCAGACTATTGATCCAAAGGAAGTTTTGAATATGAAGGTTGGGATCTTCTGTGACATTGCCACCAAATTGACTTCTTTCTATTAAACTGATGAAGGCAGGTTTCATTTCAAAGTTTTGGGCTGTGATTTGGGGTGTAGCAATACCCCTTGGAAGTGTATCTGCAGTTGGTTTGGAATGGTCTGAAAGTCGAACCATTTTCTTTTGTGAAGATGAAGATGGAGTATTGTTTGAAAGTTGATTGGTTTTTGAGAATGCAGATGAGAATGGATCTTCTTCTCCTTCGAGATTAGATAAAATATCCGGGTATTTCTCACGAATACGATCTAAACTCTTGAAGTATCAGAAGCTTTTGAGATTTCGTTGAATAGCTTTCGTCTCCTACGCAGAGTCCTTTCTAGACCGGGCTCTAAAGAGATAGGGGTCCCTAGTCTAGAAGATCTGGGCATAAGATTGAAAAGCTAAGATTAAAAATCAAGAGAGGTCTAAAGGAATTTTGGTTCCTAAAGACTAGATAAAACTAATTGCGATAAAAATCATAATAAAAAGGAAAACTAAACCGTGCTCCCCGGCAACGGCACCAAAATTTGACCGAGCCTGTCGCAAGCCCGATACAAAGATAAATTACCCAGACTAGGCTAATAACAAATTAATGTAAATAGGGAAGTAGGGGTCGATCCTCAGGGAGATGGTGTTTCCTATAGAATGTGAAATGTCTCGCAATTGGGTCTTATCTAACGAATATCTGGGTTTTGGGATTTTAATTTCTAAACTAATAAAAGGCGTAAACGAAAACGAAATAAAAGCAAATGGAAATGAAAACAATAAAGCTAGTGATGAATTAACAATGATGAAAAACATCTAGGGAAGTAGGTTCACACATGTAGCTTAACATATGGATGCAATTGGATATGGAACATGCAGATAATTCATTTTGAGTTCGTAAGAATGATGTGTTCATTACAATCATAGATCAGATGGTCTAGCAGGCTTTTAGGCAATTTACTAGGTCTTAATCTACCATGTCATGCTTTGTCTATTCAATTCACGTATCTCTACCTTGGAAAAGATTTCCATTCTAGTCAATGATTTTGATCAGGAATCGTCAACTATCGTTATAGTCCAAACATGCATAGACACAATGTTTTAAAGGCACAATTTCTTTTATCCAATTAACATCTTTCAATCAATCTAACATGGCTACCCTACACCCTAGAAAGGTGACTACTCACTCATGGCGATGTTTAAATCTAAGATGAAGTTAATAACAAAAACTAGGATAGACATGTTTATTTGGTTTTGACAATAGTTTAAGACTCCTTATATGGCGATAATAACGACGCTAAATTGATAATCTAATGAAATGAAATAACGATTATAACGATACTAAAATGAATCTAAGATAACATGGATGGAAAATAACAATCAAATAGAAAACATGAAGACATTAAACAAAAGATAAGATAGGAATACCTATATGACGATCAACAACGATAATGATAACAATAATAGAAATCCCTTGCTTAGCATAGTCGTTCCACGAATCACAATACTTCAACCAAATAAAGTAGATTACAAAGATGAAATTCTTATTGATCTAAACTAAGGTTTTGATATAGAAAAGACAGAAATAAACTAAGAACTAAAGATGAAAAAGAAGAAGAAAATGGGAGAAGAGAGGCTAGTTCTCCCTCCTCCTACACTAGGGTTTTTGTAAGGAGAAGTGTAGAAGAGAATTGTGTGAAGAGGTGTGTCTCATTGTGGTGGCTAAGGCATCCTTTTATAGCAGTAGGGTTTCGTGGGGAAGGGGTTAAGCATTCATCACATAGGACAAAAAGGAGGAAGTCGAAGCAAAAGTGCGGATCAGGAGACATCCCCGATCGGGAACACCACTTACCCGATCGGGTAAGTTGCAATCTGGGTCCTTTGACTCTCGTTTCATCTCCCCTTGCATATGACTTGACTTCCATCATCCCCCTTGACCTCTTGAGTCGGGTTTGTTGATAGGGTTTGATGTAAAACGATGAATTCTTCGCCTAACTGATTGATCTTCTAACAACTGCGACATCGTCTTTACTTCTTCTTTCTTTTGAAGCGGGGAACCTTCTTCAAATGCCTTCGACATGGTCAAGCTTGCTTCTCAAATCGTCGGGTTCTAGGCAAATGCTCAAGAATATAGAAAAAGGGCGTAGAAACGTCACTTTCCCTACAAAACAGGTTAGAACATAGGAATTCGCCTAGAAGACGATATTAGCTCATAAAATGGTTTAACAAAGCACAAATTACATACAAAACCGAGCTAAATTGGGGGTTAAAATCATACTAATATTCACTTATCATAGAGAAAATGGATTTCTTTCGCTTTTATATTTGGATTTTGCGTTTAGTTGGATGTTGGACTTATTATTGGAGACGTCTGGTGACTAGTCCTGCACTTACTAACGTTTGTTTTGATTTTCAATTTCGCTATTTCGTCTTTGATTTGATTTGGATAACTAGATTACTCGTTCGCGACGGGCACTCTTGTGATTCGTAAATAATGTTTCGCACTTATGCAAAGTTTCCTTAAACCATTTTCGAGATGAACCTCGTTTCATAAATATTTCCCTTATAAAAGTTTTCGTATTAATTTTTGAAAACCGATTCTTGTCCTTGATACTTTTGTTTTCTACTCTCAAGTTTCGAGGACGAAACTTTTTAAAAGGTGGGGTGATTGTAACACCCGCAAATGTACCCTATTTTTATAGTAAAAATATTATACGGATACTTTTCAGCGAATTTAAGTTTTAGTCTAGAATTTAATTTCGCGTGTCTATTTTAGAAAATCCGTGTTCGTTTTTGGACTTTACGCGAGATTTTGAGTAAGTTACGTCTTAAGACGTTTTTGGGCTTTTCCCATATGTTTTCCACTTACTCCTTATACTCCCTCAAACCCTAACTTCCTCATTTTTCTCTTCTTCTTCTTCATCAAGTGACCACCAAAACCTAAGTTCCATACTTGCTCAATCTCAAAATCGTCGCTACTCCTTCGTTACTCGCTCAAATTCACTAAAGTTCGTCTTACTCTTCCCCTCTCATCGTCTTCTATCTTATTTGGTAATAAAATTACTGTTTTTCTCGCTTTTCAATTTATCCGTCTTTCTTAAATGTGAATTATATTCATCTTTTATTATCTAATTGTAGGTGGAGACTTTCTAGACCCCGACAAAGATTACTACCTAGTGGAGGAAGACATAGAAATCGATTAAAGACGCGAAAAGGTAACGGTGAAGGGTTACTCGATATCATTACGTGTTTTAATGTGTTTTTGATGTTAGTAAACGTAATTAGGATAGGATTGGTATTCATAGAATTTGTGTTTGTTGATGATGGTTGTTGTTTGTTGATAATTGTTGATGATTATTGATAGTTGAAAGTAGTTATTGATGATTGTTTAAAATGGATGTTGATTATGTTGTTCTCGGGTAGAAGTGTTCCCAGCCGGGTACCCGGCCGCCGGTCCCCCTGACCGGCTCGGTCTCACTGCACTGACTCCTTTTCGTATAATGATCATATCTCCTTTGTTACTTGGTTGTTTTGGGCTTGTGACCTACCGTTGGAACCGTAAGAGGATAAGCTATCACCTCCACTTCTAATTTTTGCATTTGAATATCTAGAACTCTAGTTATGACCGTTTGAAGTGGACCCTTGGTTTAATAGTTTCCAAACTTGTTGTTTTGAGATGCGATTTATGTTTCTTATTCATTATACTTCCTAAACTTGGTCTAATGCTTATGTAATCATGTATTGTTTCATGTTTATCATTGTTACATTTATATCATGCTTATATCACATGTCTTGTGACGGTTTTTAATATGTCCCACTTTGAGTCGGTTTTACACATGTTACGGTTTGAGCACTAATTTTCTATGTGCTTGGTACTCTCATTCCCTTGGCTACCTCTACGTTCGTAAGACTGGAATGTTGGAATGGGGAGTGTATCCTTACTGCTTAATTGCATGTGTTAGTGGGCATATAACGACGTTGTTGGGAGGCGAATGCTTTGCGCTGATCGACCCGGCCGTCAAATGTTGTGTACTTGCGAGGTGGTGTCATTGCATGTAGCGTACCGCTTGTTATGAGGCTTGTGCTCTTTTCCGCATCTTTCGTGAAGGTTGACCGAATTTGGGGTACTCGGCGTCTATGATTGACCGAGTCTTGGATGAGAAATGTTTATCGCATGTCGAATCGGAAAATGTGATTCCAAGAGTCTGGCCAGGTTTAGACTAGGACCGTATTATGATCGTCGTCTTACCGGGAGGCAATTAGTCTACATATACGAAATGAATTGTATCGTGTATGCGTTCAGGGCAATGTTTTATCCCGTGGATGCCTTTTAATCATACTTGCATGTACACGGTGCTAGTGCATGTCATTTACCGTGAGAGATGTCGTCAATGTATTGTACGTTTGAATGGATGGTTATATGATTGATTATTTGTGATCTTTGGATGACTTGGCATGGTTTGTTTGTCGAGTCTAAATCTTATCAAACTTATGCCGCTAACGGTGAGATGCAAGCCCTAGTGAGTGTATGGTTGCCTAAGAGTTGAAAGTCCATAGACCTTAATTAGACTCCTCTAATTATTTACTAAATTACTTATTAATTTAGTTTATAATGATCTATGCAACATGCATGCAAATATAAAGACATTTATATAAAAGAAGAAATTTCCTCACATTGATATGGAAATTAAATGGGCACAACAAGAACTCCTTCTTGTTGTTCTTGAGCTATAAATATGGATGAACAAGAAAGAAATCTCCAAAGTAGAAGACCTCCTTCAAGTTGCACCAAGATGACACCAAAGAATCTACCCTTATTATTAACTAGATAATAAGATAGATGATATACTACTAATATTAGACTATATTACTACACTAGTAATACTTAGGAAATATTAGTATATGAGAGTATTTAGTGAGAGGAAGAATTTTAGAGAGAAGTATAACAATTGCACAAAATCAAGTAAGTATAAAATGAACAACAATTGTTAATTAAATAAGCCATTTGGCCGGACCATGTAGTCCACTTTTGGACTATTATTTTGTTCAATTTGATCACATGCATTAGAGTGAAGTGTTGTAGAAAAGATGATGATTGTTTACTACTTGTTATGTCACTTTCAATAAGTAACTAAAGAGTAAAAACAAGAACAAAAATCATCACCTTTGAACTACAACATAACCGGCCATTTTGGCCTAGTTGGATCCATTTTGATTTTTGATATTTGTCTCACAAATACTTATTGATCATATGGTTAATTATCTTGTACAATTAAGTGTTAATTTGATCATATAACAATTATATGACTCAATTAAATAAATAATATGTACTTAACAGTTTAAGTAATATTTTACCATTATATCAATATATAATGGGTCCCACAATGCTAAGTTAATTTATTTTACAACTCCTTGTAAATATAATTAACTAATTACCTCTATCTCAAAACCTCAACTAATTTAGTAATTTAACGATTAATTACTAAGTTAAATCTTATTTAATAGTATTAAAATAAGATATAAATTTATTAGTCAATTATCGCATAATTGAAAAATAAGCTTAATCGAATTTGAGTTCTAAACTCATTTTCTAATAATTAACTCTCGTACATATGGAATATATGTAATGTACTAATTAACTGTATCGTATACAAATAATTAGTAACTATTTGGATTTCATCCTTTAGGTGTGACCGAAAGGGATCAGTTGATCACCGCCGTCAAACGACAATAACGTCAAACTCTAGTCAGCCAACCGTTATTGATTTACGTTAATCAACTGACTAATCATATATATAGTCAATAAATATCCCAATTATATTCATTAATAAGATTTATCATGTGGCGCACTATTGTGGAGGACACCTACTCCAAACATCTCCCACTTG
>JAIUZE010001111.1:0-22785 GCA_022085475.1 Heliosperma pusillum | reverse complement strand
CAAATAATTCATTGCGAGTTCGTAAGAATGATGTGTTCATTACAATCATAGATCAGATGGTCTAGCAGGCTTTTAGGAAATTTACTAGGTCTAATCTACCATGTCATGCTTTGTCTATTCAATTCTCGTATTTCTACTATGGAAAAGAATTCCATTTTAGTCAATGATTTTGGCCAGAAATCGTTAACTATCGTTACAATCCAAACATGCATAGACACAACGTTTTAAAGGCACAATTTCTTTATCCAATTTTCATCTTTTAATTAACCTTACATGGCTACCCTACACCCTAGAAATGTGACTACTTACTCATGGTATTTAAATCTAGGTTGATTTTAACAATTAAAACTAGGCTAGACATGTTTATTTGTTCTTGATAATAGTTTAAGACTTTTATATGGCGATAATAACAACGATAAATTAACGATCTAATTGAAATAAAATGATTATAACAATATTACGATGAATCTAAGATAATCATGAATAGAAAACAATAATCAAAACAATAATTAAACTAACTTAAATAAAAGAGATAAATAGAAATACCTATTTGACGATCAAAACAATATAATATAAATCCAATTGAAAGATGCTTGCATTATTTCTTCGATCCATGAATTACAATACTTGATAATGATAATAAGGAACTAGGAAATAAATATTTTTATTGTTTCTAAACTAGGGAATTGATATGAGAAAGATGAAGATCTAATTATAAACAAAAAGAGGAAAAGAAGAGAAAAATGCTTAAGACGAAAAAAAGAGGGGCTAGGGTTTTATTCTAATCTAATGTGTAATGTAGAAAATAGGGTTGTGTAATGTAAAAGTGTGGAGTTGTGGTGGCTGCATACTCTCTTATATAGCCTTAGGTTTATTGCAAAACAATCCATGCATTCAACATATAGGACAAAAAATAGGAAGATGAAGGGATGGTGCGTAGAATCATGCATACCGATTGGGTTCACCACATACCTGATCGGGTATATAGTGTTCTTGATGCTTTAACTTTTGTTTCACCTTCCTTGGCATTTGACTTGACTTTCATTATCCCCATTGACCTTTTGAGTCGGGTTCGATGATAGGGTTTGAGGTAAAATGTTGATTTCTTCGCCTAATTGATCGATCTTTTGACAACCGCGAAATCGTCTTTACTTCTTCTTCCTTTTTGATTAGTGAACCTTCTTGGAGTGTTTTTGACTTGGTCAAGCTCGCTTCTCAAATCGTCAGGTTCTAGGCAAATGCTCGGAAATATAGAAAAAGGGCGTAGAAACGTCATTTTCCCTACAAAACAGGTTAAAACATGGAATTCGCCTAGAAGACGATATTAGCTCACAAAATGGCTTAACAAAGCACAAATGACATACAAAACTGAGCTAAATTGGGGATTCAAATCATACAAATATTCACTTATCAAGAAGCTATTGCCGCTCCCACCAATGACTCAAAAGTGGTGACCAAGCTATTCAAAGATTATATTTTTCCAAGGTTCGGTGTCCCACGAGCTGTGACTAGTGTTGGAGGTTCTCATTTCATTAAACGCACCATCTATGCTCTACTTAAGAAATATGGAGTTAGACACAAGGCCGGACTTGCCTATCATCCTTAAACAAATGGGCAAGTGAAGGTGTCCAACCGACAAATCAAAGCATTTCTAGAGAGTGTAGTGGCAAAGTCTAGGAAAGAATGGAGCACGAAGCTCAATGACGTGCTATGGGCATTTTGGACCGCCTACAAGACTCCCCTAGGCACCACGCCCTACCGGTTGGTCTTTGGGAAATCATGTCACTTACTCTAGGAGTTGGAGCATAGAGCAAAGTGGGCTTTGAAAGAGCTTAATTACCACATGGACCTCGCGGGTAATAAATGATTCTTGCAAATGAATGAGCTCGATGAGCTTGGAATGGATGCCTATGAGAATGCAAAACTTTACAAGGAATGAACCAAGCAGTGGCACGATTCAAAGATCGTGAGGAAGGAAATTAATGTTGGAGACAAGGTCCTATTGTTCAACTCAAGATTCCAACTGTTTCCGGGAAAGTTGAGGTCTCGTTGGTCGGGACCCTTTGAAGTGGAAAATGTCTACCCATATGGCTCATATGAATTGAATATCAAAGCGGGTGAATGCTTTAAGGTCAATGGCCAACGGGTCATATACTACTATGAAGGGCTATCGATTGAGGAAAAGAATGAAATGGATCTTGAAGACCCCCGTCTCTTGGGGGATGAGTAGTTCTTAAAACCAAAACTCGGGTTTGGTGGAGTCCCCAAACAACCACAACTTTTTTTTTTTGTAAATATTGCATGTATTTTAGATTAGAACTTAGTTACATTTGGTTTTATACTTCGACTTGTGCAATTTTAGACTCGGTGATGGGATCGCATTATTTTATTGGAAGTATGTGTTGTGAGAAAAGCGGGGCCCTCCTTTACTTAGCCTTCGTCCCGACTAGGTGAGTCGGTTTGAAAGCGGAAAAATTGAATCTCGGGGATAAGTAAGGAAGTCGGAAGTCGATCTAGAGGAGAAATGTCGAAAACAAGGGGAATTGTTGAAAACACAAAAGAAGAAGTCCCAATCGGGTGATTGGCGGCCGGTCAATCCAACCGGCTGGGACTCCCTGATTATTTTTGGTTGTTTGAATGAGAAGAAAGGTGAAGGGGGGTGCGAGCCGGTAAGCCGGCAGCCGGCCAGCCGGCTGGGACCACCCCTATGAAGAAAAGTTGATTTTTTTTATTGAGGAAGAAGTTCCAGCCGGTCCATCGGCTGGGACTCGCATAGCAAGTCAAAACGCGGAAATTTTGGTGAGGAAAGGACTCCCAGCCGGCGGACCGGCTGCCGGATGGGAGCAACAGTATAAAAGAAAAGATTGGGAAAGAGGAAGGAAGGAATACCGAGCCGGTGTGACCGGCTGGGAGCCCCTAAACTGAAAATTTGAAAAAACGCAAAAAATTCAAAGGCAAGAAGTGTGAGCCGGGTACCCGGCGGCCGGTCGGTCTGACCGGCTGGGACCCCCTGAACTGAGTATTTACACACATCACCCCTTCTTTCCCTTCCATTATAATTCATTTTCTCAATTATCAACTTCTCCCTCTAAGATTTCCTCTCACTAAATCCTCCAAAAATCACCACAACTCCCTTCTCACCTTCACTACCCACCTCAAGTGTCTTAACCCGCAACATTACTAGCCATGGCAACAACGAGAAAGAGAGCGAGGAGCGGGGAACTACCTAGTGCCCAAGCGAAATTAATGGCGAGAGCGGCCAGTGACACGGATCCCAACCCCGATTTTCCGGGGCTTGAATTTGCCTCCGTACCGCAAAAAGGTAAATTCACTTTGTTCAAAAAATGCCCCCTCCACAACACTCGTTTTGTTCATCGCGTCTCTATACGAGCCTTAGGGTTAGATAAGATTACTTTCTATATTTTTATCGGGGTGGGTATGAAACGGATGTACGAAATCCATGAAAAGACCTCCCCCCGCCTCACTTGGGAGTTTTTGAGCTCCCTACAAGTTGTCAAAAACCCAAACATTAAGGTAGAATCCTTGCGATTCCAGCTTCTCAACCGGATTTATTAGCTCTCCCTTGAAAAATTTGCTAGACACTTTGATCTTAACCCGGCCCCTCCCACAAACCACCAGAGGACTATGACTTGGGGAGGGTTTGGAAAGCCATCTCGGGAATAGATGAGGCGAAGGGGGTGAAGAGACCGGCCAACGCGGTTCACAATGCCGCCATCCGCATTTGGCATCGGTTTATGGGTTTTACTGTTTTTGGGCGGGAAGAGCCACATAATTTTCAAATCCCGGACATTAAAATTCTAGGGACCTACCTCTTCACCTGACCTCATGCTTTTAAAGCTTGCATAGCTCACCATTTCGCCTTGCACCTGTCCCGCCTTAGCAACTCGCCGGCGGGTACCTCGGCGATAGTGGTGGGTGGCATCATAACCCATCTTGCCAAATGCCTCACCCGGACTTTGCCCGGCATTAAGTTTCTCCCGGGGAACACTTACTTGACCGCATACTACATTCAACATTCCCTAAAATGGATCAAGAAAAACCCCGTGGATGATAAAAACTATTGCCAAGTTAAGGTGAGCGGGGTACAGAGAAATTCGGTGCCGCTTCCCAATGCACCAAAGATGAAGATCGTGAGGGATTCTCCTCACTACCTTCTCGAAATTGAGGCGGAACCGGAACAAGAGCCCAACACAACCGAAGGTCCTCGAATTTTCGGCCATGATCGACACATGCCCACTACCTCCTCCTTGCAATACAACCAACCACCACCCTTCTTCCAAATCGGTACTACTTTTGGGGCCTTTCAACAAGGCCAAGGCTCTACTAGCGAACCTCCGCAACAATTTCCACTACCCAACTCACTTGTTGAGTTTATGGCAAATGTGAACTTGGGCCTTCAAGCGGCCGTCGAGGATGGTTAAGAGCTTCACCGGAAGATCGATCGGGTCTACTACGACCAATCGGTGGCTCAATTCCCCGTATACGATGATTTTATGGGACGGGGATACAACCAGCCATCCGGCCTTCACCCTCACTTCTACCTTCCTCCCGATGGAGGTTATGCGACCCACGACGGCTCCGTAGTCTATGGTGATATTCGTGTCATCCAAGATTATTGGAGTGACACTATCTTCCCGCCCCCATCCACACACGACGAGGGCCATGATGCCCATTGATACGGGGCTCCTTAACCCACCTCGGGGGAGGTGTTCATCATGGGAGATGGGGCGGTGGTGGGTGACGACCCAACTTTGAGTGGTGCCTTCTTGGGCGAACCCTCCATGCCTTTGAGCACGGGTGACTTTATCTATAAGGAAGAGGGAGGGAACACCGAGTCCGGTGGGGAGTCCGAGTGAAGAAGGTGGGTGATGGTCCCAATTCAAAATCCAAAATGACAAGTATGATCCCTAAATCCAAATCTTTTCATGCATTTTACATTTCTGCATGCATTTAGTTACTTGTAATATATTTTCGATTAGGACATCTAGTTGCATTCATTTAGGTTGCATTAGAATTTAATTATGTAATATATCATCACATATAGGATTTGCATCCATATAGGGTAGTTCGCATGCTTTTCTTATTTTTGAAAAAAAAAACCAAAAATATGTTATTTATTTTTTCAAAAATCCTCAAAAAGAACAAAAACACGTTCATTTGATTTTCTCATTCACCTCGTAGCACTTGGACATTGGGGACAATGTCCGGTTTAAGTGTACGGAGGGAAATATCCATTTTGTACATATTTGTAAATTTTTGTATATACGTTATGAAAATTTCAAAAACAAAATTGAAATATCTTAAAAAAAACCAAAAATATTGCATTGTATATATTTTTTTTTGTCTAACAAGTGATGTAGGCACACATGGAGCATTTGAAACAATAGGAGAATAGAAGACCGCTTGGTATACTCTTTCCAACTATTTTCTCCTTTTTCCGCTCTTTTCTCTTATTTCGATTAATATGGCGGAGGACGGGAAATTGTTGATGAGGATGTTCCTTCTGGAACTTGTTGTGTGTCGCTTATGTACTGCTAGTTTAGAAAATGTTGCATATCTATTTGATTGTTACTAAGAATTAGAATTGCATTTCGTCACATGTGAATAATTGTTTGTCATTTTAATTTTGTTTTGCATTGAGTTTGTAAATATTTTGATTAAAATGTGGTCTAGGAAGGGAACATGATACCCCAATGATGAAATTGTCTTAACCGTGTCTTCCCCCTTCTAGTGGCTTGCACCTCTTTGACCTCCTTGTTAGATACCCGGGGAGTAGATTTAACCCAAAGGCCATGGACCGCCTTGTGAGACCGAATATACCGTTGGCTAGACCTAGGCTTCGACAAAGCTACTTACATGAGAGACCGAGAGCCTCCTTTAGACCGGTGCATTCATACTCGTTCTCCATAGGTAGTGAGTAGGCTCCTTGCATGACATGTCACATCTTCACGCACAAGTGTGGCGTTCTTTCCTTAGGTCGCGAGATGTATTCCTTTTTGTGTGCACAATTTGAAACGTTCCGCTACTTATAATTTTTTAGCCTCACATTGCCATATAAGCCTATTTTCAACCCATTAGATTAGGACCAACTTTTGCATCCCCTTTGAGCCTTAGCCTTTGATTTGGCATTTACTACAAATACCAACTATATCCCATAAACAACCTTCCTTCTTCAAGAAAGTTGTCACTTTGTTTTTGGTGTTTTGAAAAGGGAAATTCGTGTCCTAGTTAATGAACTCAAGCTAAGTTCACTTGTGTTGAAATTTTCGGTTTATATTTTGTTTTGATTATGAATAAAGAGGTTTTATAAAAGCAAAAACAAAATACAAAAGAAAGAAAAATGCAAAACAACAAAAACATTTCACTTTATATTTATCTTTTCCATGTTCTGTATGAGAAAAAGTCAGGCAACACTCCTTATCCATCGTTAAGCGAGTAGAAAAAGACGTTACAAAATAAATGGGGATATGATGTTTTTCCAAGTGAATTGGACTTTCAAGTTTGATATATTCATTTGTTGTAATAAATTGGGAGAAATGGAATTTTTGACAATTTCTTGATTTGTAACTCCACATCATCCATAACGGTGCTTGCACCAATCCCGTTTCGACCCACTACTTATCCCCGTTACAACCCTTGTTTCATTTTATGTGCATTCCCATCTTTACATCTCATAAGCGACCATATAGGAGAGGACTACAAATTAGATTGCGGGCAGGTCTCACAAGTCGAGTAGTTGAGTGGCTTTGGTTACTTTTTGTCACAAAAATCACCCGTTCTTTAAATGATTGACGAGTAAAATTCGTGAGGAAGTCGGTAGTCTAAGTCCTCTTAGTCATGGGTCACTTTTGGTTGAATCTTGAGTCGTGTCGTGTTGGTCTTATCCAATTGACTTTGCTCCCCTATTTCCCGCCTTTGAATTTGTTTCAATTGGCATTTGGGGGTCATACTCGGGTTGCTTGAGCCATGATTAGGGGGTTGACACCTCATTGAGAATCTGAGACGGTATCTCCCGAACTAGACCTTTGGTTTTTGAAACGAAACCCAACCGCTTAGATGAGGAAAGTGGTTGTTCTTTTGGTTGATGCATCTTTCATGTCATTTACGTGCTTAATATTGGATGCATCTAAATTTTCCGCAAGCCCCCACTTGCCTTACAAGGAAGTACATACCTCATTGTACTTCGTTGTGAGTTGAAGGGACGGAGAAGGCCCGTTAATTGCCTCTCATCAGATATTAATAGTTTAGTTTAGTTTAATTAAATAAGGGTCTTGTTTTTGCTCACTTACTTACTCGGGGACGAGTAATGTTTAAGTGTGGGGAAGTTTGATATATAATATATTTAGACCGATTCCCCTCTTCATTCTCTTCTATTTCGGCCTTATTTATTGTGTTTTAGCGTCGGTTTTATTACATTTTGGTTATTATTACGCTTTGCTTTCATATCATGAATTCCAGTCTCATTTTATAGGAAATATGCAAAAGAAGAATGAGACGGGATGAGAAGCAAGAAACCGTAACTAAGCAAATAAAGAAGGGAAAAAATAAAAGAAGAAGAAGAAAGAAATGAAGAAAAGGAGAGAAGGAAGAGGAAAAAGGGTCATAGCCGGTCCAGGCCACCGGCAGCCGGCCGGCCGGCTGGCTACTTCGCAACCTCAAAAAAAACTCAAAAAGTTGGAAGAAAAGCAGGGCTCCCAGCCGGTCCAAGCCACCGGCAGGCGGCCAGACCGGCTGAGGGAGCAAGTTTAAAGAAGAAGGAGCAGAAAGGACGAAGGAAGTCCCAGCCGGGTAGGCCACCAGCAGCCGGCCGCTGGCTGGGACCTCTTTCATTCACAAAAAAACTCAAATTTGAGTCAGAGAGCCCCAGCCGGTCCTGGCCACCGGCAGCTGGCCAGCCGGCTGGGACCCCCAGTCCGTAATTCCAACTTCCCTTCTTATTTTGAACCCTTAATCCCACCAACCTATATATACCCCTCTCCTAATTCATTTTGTACACACAACCCTAGACACAAAAACCCTAGATTTAGCTTTCAATATTCCTAATCATTACTCTAATCCTTTGATAATTAGCACTAATTACTCTACTTTCTTACTTAGTTATCTTTAGATCTAGTCTTTCCTTTAGCTATTGTTGAAGACTTGGGTTGTAATTTGATATTATAGAAGACTTTCCTTCTATTTATTCATCAAAGATTGCAACTTTTATCAAAGTTTGGTACAATTATTCTCCTAATTACTTTTATTAGTTATTAAATGCATTTTTTTACTCATTTTACTAGTCATCATCTTGAATATGTTTTTTTTGTCTTTATCATGTTAAATTCTTTATCTTTAGTATCTAGTCTTAGTAGTATGTGTGAGTAGTGCTCTTCTAGGGTAGATGGGTTTTTTTATAGGTGCTTGGGGTTAGAACGTGGTTTTGATTGTAAAAATCTAGTCTTTTGGTAATTCCTATATTTTGTGCACACCATGTGTTTGTAGAAATGCTAGAATGAGTAATTCATGATTTCTTTCATCTTGTTGCTAGCTTAAGCGAGAGCTTGGCTTGTTTGTTGTATGTGTGTGCCTATAGAAGTCTTGGGGGAGGTAGGGCGAAAATACGACCAAACCTTGGCAAGGAACCGTCTTTCACCGAGAGGTGGAGACCTACCATTACATATCCTTAGACCGACTTTACCTTCCACCATATTCAACCCCAACCTCATTAGCGAACCCATTTGCCTTTGTTTTCTTAATTCTTGTCTTAAATCTCATATTTGCTCATTTGTTAGACTTAGTTAGTTTTACTCACCTCCAACTTGCTTCTAGCTAGAATTGAACTAGAATTCGACCAACTTACCTTAAAGCCTTAATCACCGTCCTTGTGGTTTGGCCTCGACTACCCTACAACATTAGTTGAGTTATTTGTTTAACCGAGGGAAGGCGACTAACCCCACGTCAACAGCACCAGGAGCCAACTTTCTCTTCTTCTTCGCCATAAACTGGCTCACGGCTAAAACACCCAGATACTATCAGTACATGCAGAACATGACAAACATCTGTCCTGACACACAAACAATCAAGAAACTCACCAGATGACATCTTCACTTCAGCATCACTTTCAAACTCGCCAATCTCTTCTACGGAAGCAGAATCCTTCTCAGCACCCTCAGATGATTCCTCAATCACCACACCAGATTTTGAGGTCGGGAGCCTAGGAAACTTCCTTTGATCTTCTGAAAGGCCCAGCAGCGTCTTCACGACAGAGTCGTCAAGCGACGGCTTAGGCTGTTTAAAACATGCACAGGAAAGTCAGTATACCTGGTGAGTTAACAAAATAAACAGAGAAGAGACAAGAAAGTACCTTCTAAGGGACTCCACTTATCGAGCAGGTAGGACGGCTGAGGAACAATGGAGTCTATTTTGACATAGATGAAAAACTTAAACCACCCCCCATCATTCACCTTAGTGGGCATAAGGATGTTGGGTACCCTACCATCGATCGTCTGAAGGGTCATCTGGATGGGACCCAACGGGTGATACAAGTACATGTGGGCCAGGTCGGTTAGAGTAAGGCCCAGACCATGATCATCGTTCAAGGCACACATGGAGATTAATATTCTACAAGAATATGGCCAGATCTGGCAGGCGGCCAGGTTGTTAAACTTCAGAAATTCCTGAATCAGGTTCGGGAAGGGAAACACCAAACCCAGCAGGAAGAGGTACTCATACAAGCACGCCCACCCCGCACGGTAGGCATCAGCCTTCTTACCAGGGCGAGGGAAGTGGATGATAGCATCCTTCTTTAAGTCATAGCGAGCACGGATTGTAGGGAGATCTTCCTCTGTATATGCCGAGTCATAGGCATATACTACGGTAAGAACCCCCGTGGAAGAGCCAGGTAAATTCCTAACAGATTTGTGACCAATTCTCAGAAAAATCAAAGAAAATTAAGAGGAGATTACTTTAAGTAAATTGGGAGAGAAAAGTGAAGAGAATTAGAAGGAATTGGGGGTTTTTTATGAGGAAGCTAGGGAGTTTTTATAGGGGAGAGTGAGGAGTTATATTTGGAGAGTCGTGGCAGTAGAGGGAGTTAAGAGGGGGAAGGAGTTTTGATTGATGGGACGTGGTAGAGGCGGTTGCAAAGACCCGAGCCGTCTTCAGAAAGGAAAAAAGCCCCATCCTTACACGTGTCACCAGATGCGTTCTTTTGGGGGCAATTGTTGGAGTTAAATAATCCACACACGGATAGATGACGTGGCAGGCGCGGATTGGGCGAAAGGCAAATGCATTGATTAAGGGGAAGAAAAGATCAACGAGCGAGATTAGAAGTGAAATGAAGATCGACGACCAAGAATAGAAGTAACAAACATAACAAAGTAACAATCACATTTTACGGAGTCAAGAACCACCCTCACGAAAAGCAGACCAGCTGAGGAGATCTCTCAACAAGACCAAAGAGACGTTGGAGGAGGGATTTGGCACTATAAAAGGAAGCAGCAACAACAGTAGCATGACATTCAATCACATACCCATACTCAATATTCAAGCATATAAGCAAACTACGAAGCAAATTACTCATATTTACATTATTAATGTTTAAATACATTGTACCCCCTGAACAAGTACTTTTTACATTCCAGTTCATATATTTGGAGGGATTCCGACTCCCCCCGCAGTTTTTCCCACATTGGGTTTTCCGCGTCACCAATTTCTTGTGTCATTCTCCTTTTTGCATTTCCCCTTGCACTCCTTCTTTCGGTATTTCTTGTTAAGTACTAGTAGAAGTGCCGCTTTGATCCACCTAACAAGTAAATCACATAATCAGTAAGTTTTTACCAATACAGATGGTACCTAGAGAGATTAGTTCACTTGATGTGGTCATGAGACTTGGATGTAATTGTTTTGCTAAACATTCGGGTTATTAAGAGAAGATTCTGGCGATGGAAGTACGATGTGAGGTAAGCATCATTTTGAGGTATGCTAAGGATAGATGATAATAAAATGTACTGATTTGTTGATTGTATGAGATTATTAGTAGCAAATTAAGGAAAATATTGTGATAAAAAAATTATTATGGCGTATGATTAGAAGGGGGTAGCGACGTGTTGTTGAGTATGGAATCTTGAGGTAATAAGAAGGTAGTCGCGTTATTAGGGGACTAGATAGTGAGAGTAAATCTTTGGGATAATGAGTAATTGTAATTGGTGTTAATTGGAAGAAGTATAAATAGCGAGTTGGTAAAGCAAATGAGTAATCGAAGCAATGGAATAGCGTAAATGGAATGAAATGTATGAATTCATGAATCGATCTGTAAGATGCGAAAATTTTTGTGGAATCGTTTATGACTTCGGAAGTATTGTAAGAGTGATCTGTGTGAGATGTATGCGCATTTTGGCAGTATATTGATAAAATATCATTATTATAGAATTTGGCGGTCTGAAGTGTTGGGTTGATGTAATGGGGAGACAAGAGATTTAAATGAGAAATTATGAATGGATGTTCAGTTAAAGTTGTTAGTCGTTAGTGGAATATTACATGAGGATGTAGGACTAAAGAAAGAATGGGAGTTATTAAGTCTCAAAAGGAAATGTGAGAGGTTATTGTGGTTATATTTGGTAGCTATCTTGAGATATTAGTCTTATTACCTTGTGAGTTGTTTTGCGGGGAAAGAGGGATTGATGGAGGAGGACTTGTGATGGTTTGAGTTGAGGAAGTTATGCGAAGGTTATAGTATGATTTGACAGATGTCATAGTTAAGTGTGGAGGTAGTTTCAAGTGTAATAGTTTTGCGGTTTGTTTTCATGTTGGTAAGGGAATGTGAAGTGTTGAGGTGGTAGTTTCTAATTAGTTGTATTGCCGGATTAACCTTTGTGGTATTGAGTGACAAGAATGTGGATTTGTGAGTAAAAGGAGAGTGATATGTCGTAGCCCCGTGGCTTTGAGGGTGACGTTTGGGATATATTGGAATCTAGCTTTTTTGTTGGGATTGCCTATGTGTTATTATTAGCTTGTTACTTGTATGATGAATTAAATAGACTGAGATATGAGTGTTTCGTGTAGCGCTTAGAGGCAAGTGTTGGGGGGAGTATTGGTAGTATATACGTGTCAAATGAGATTATGTTATCATGGTTTATATAGTCTTCTGTTGGGTAATAGTCATTAGTTTGGTTGTCTTTTATGGCGGTCATGTGATAATGCGCGTCTCCGTGAGTTCGTTAGAGTTTCAAGTTTTGAGAGCTTGCCGTAAGTATGTGTTGGGCATATGTATAGAGGTCGTATTTTATTTTTATCGTTTCGTTAGCTATTGTTTTGTGAGTTTAAGAGTAGAGCCTAATCGGTGGAGATTTGCAGTCGTTATTGCTGAGTTCCTTGTTCTTTTAGATTTTGGTCGAAAGGCTTGATTGTTGGGGGTATCTTTGCATGTGGATTGGGATGGTTTGGACAAAAAGGGGTATGAGGAAGTCGTGAGATTTGATTATGGTGTGCTTGTAAACGGTTCATTGTCGTTTTGAGGATTTTATGGGGATATGGTGTTAGAGGGCGTCATGTTTGAGTGGATGGATTCGTTGCCAAAGAGGATGAAATTTAGGATTTTGGGTGGACGAGGATTTTAGGTTGAGTGCTATACGGCCGAGTTAGGGCGAGAGTTCGGAAGGATGATATGGTATGGTCGTGATAAATGATTGATTTAATGTTTTATGTTGAGATTTTCGGGTGGATTCGGTGTTAATCGAGGAATGGATGGTGTTGGGATTTTACTATATTTGGCAGTGTTGGTATTGGGGTATTAAGCGATCTTGGTAAGTCGGGATGGTGTAAAATGAAAGAAATAGGTAATAGTGTAATGATGAATTGGATTAGAGGGCGTAGCTGCGTTTTAAGAGGAGCAGATTGCCTTATAGTATTTAGCTTTATTTCGTGGAATATTTAGAAAGAATGGTGATTGGTTGTTGAGTTAAGCGAATTGTGATTAGTTATGCTATTGAAGTATTATTATATGCATGGGTGTTGAGTTGTGGTATTATTAAGAAGAGTGTCAGTAGATGTGTGTTGTGGGTGTTGTGGTATTGTTAAAGGAAGACTGTTGGTAAGTGTTAGTTCGAATGTCTTGTAGAGGAATTTTTATGTGGTAAGGGACGATGTATGTATTGTTTGAATTTTGGATTAAGATGTTGTATCGGAGTGTGACGGTTTGAGGGTACTCTTAGTATGTGATGGTGCTAGTGTTCGCTTGACTGTTGGCTTCTTTTTTGGTAATGAGGGTGTGAACTTCGAGGACGAAGTTCATTTTTTAAGGAGGGAAGAATGTAATAGTTCGTATTAGTTTAGTAAAACTTTTCTTCATTATTGGTCTTAGTGTGTTTGATAAAGACTTGGTGTTGGTTTGTTCCGACTTGATTTGTGATTGGTAGAGTCCATGTGTTTGGGATATTGGGAGTTGGTTAGAGGTAATAGATTTTGGTTTGTTGTGTACGTGGTTGTCTTGTGCTGTTGTTGCGTCTTATGTTGGTTGTGGGTTGGAGTTGTTGTTTGGTAGGAGTATGAATTGTGATCTTCGAGGACAAAGTTCGTTCTTAAGGACGTAAGACTAAATACTCCGTATTTCTGTATACTGGGGACTTGGCCGAGTAGGGCTTACTCGACCGAGTACATATGGTACTCGGCCGAGTAGAGGCTACTCGACCAAGTGAATTAGTCTGATGTTTGGAATAGTAGTATGTTCTTGCGTACTCGGCCGAGTGAGATCGGCACTCGACCGAGTACATGTTGTACTCGACCGAGTACGACGGATTTCGGGGGTTTATCGGACGGGTGATTAAGGGTTAATAAGAGGAATTAACGTTCATAATTTCAGTTTACGTTTTATAACTACAAACCCCATTCTCTCAAACTCTCTTTAATTCCTCAAGAACAACCTTTAATCATCTCGTGCCGGATCCGATCTTTCGCTATCTTGGTTGATTCTTTTGATAAGTATTCTTGTTTGTGATTCGTTTGTGTTGTAACTCTAACCCTAATTGAATTGGGGGGGAAAGAGAATAAGATTGTTATTGATTGTATGACTATTGATTGTTTAGGAGGGGACTTCATAAAGGAACGATTCTGATTTTCTTGGTTGCTTATATGCGGATTTGTCAATAAGGTAGGGTTTCCCAATTCAGTGTTTGTATTGCTAATTGATGTTATGAGATTATATAATTCTTGATATGTGATTGATGATGATGTTGATGGAGTTCAGGTTTGGTGTTTGGAGATGTTACTATGGTTACTATGGTTACTGGTTTAGTGATTCCGTTAGGAGATGGATCACACCCCGAGTTCACCCCCGTGGTTATCCTGCCACGTGGGGAATGTGCACATTAATGTTCCGAGCTCTCTCGCTGCGGTGGGAGGGGCTTGCGACGACTGTGGCTGCGGTCGATGGTCAATAGGTGGTTTTTGTAGAGCAGGGATGGTAACCTGAGTCTACTGAGATATCCGCTGCGGTGGCCCTCCGGTTTCTCTTTCCCTTGTGTTTATCTTGTACGTTGATCGGTATATGCGAATACTGACACCTTTATTGTTTTACAAAGCTGCTGTGATCCATTGGGGAATGGTGAGCAGGTGATCGCAGGTAATCGATAGAGCTACGTTGGGATCGAGGATGAGATCACTATGTCGTGTCTTAGATTCCGCCTAGCATTTGGAGTCATAAACATTGATTAGTTTCTATTACTTATTCGTTTGTTGAGGTTGGATTATTGGTCAGACGGTATGCCGTTTATTTTGAGAACATGTATTTGATACTTAAATATTGATTAAATAAACATTGTTTCCTTTATCGCTTGAATTGATATGTACTACCTCGGGCAAACGAGATGGTAGCACTCCCATTTACTAAGGGGGTCTTCTAAGGCACCTTGGTGTACGAGGGTGTTATAACAATATAAAGGTTCAAATCTAGACTTGTGTTTAGAGGCTTTGCATAAAAGAAAGATATTGATTATTTTGATACTTATTCTCATGTGACTAAAATATTGACTATAAGAACTCTTGTCGTTGTAGCTGTCATTCATAACCTTATTATACATCAAATGGATGTAAAAACTACTTTCTTGAATGGTGAACTAAGCCAAGAAATCTAAATGTCGCAACCTGAGGGTTTTGTGGTTAAGGGTCAAGAGGCTAAATGTGTAAATTGAACAAATCACTCCATGGACTGAAACAAGCACCTAAACAGTGGTATGAGAAATTTAACAACACTTTGGTGATTAATGGCTATATGGTTAAAATTTTTGATTCATGTGTGTATTCCAAAGTGATATAATCTGATTGTGTGATTATATGCCTATATGTTGATGACATGTTAATACTTGGTAATAATTTGGACGTGGTAATTAATACGAAACAATTTATGTCATCATAATTTGAGATGAAGGACTTAGGAGAAGCTGTTGTTATCCTAGGAGTTAAGGTTATCCGAAACTTTATCCGAAACTCATATGGAATTTCTTTAAGTCAATCTCATTATGTGGAAAAAGTGTTGAAAATGTTTAACTGCTTTGATGTTGTATCTGCTAGAACTCCCTATGATGCTAGTATATCATTGTGGAAAAACTTGGGTAAAAGTGTTTCCCAAGAAGAGTATGCTAAAATTCTAGGTGCTGTGATATTTCTTATGAGCTGTACTCGACCAGATATTGCTTATACTGTTAGTAGACTGAGTTGTTATACTCGTAACCCCAGTAATGAACATTGCAATGCTCTTCGTCGTTTACTAAAGTACCTAAAAGGAACAACTGATCTTTGTTTGCATTATAGTAAATTTCCTATTGTGTTAGAAGGATATTGTGATGCGAAATGGGTTTCAGGTAACGATGAGATTTGTTGAACTAGTGGTTATGTCTTCACCATGCGTGGATGTGACAACCCTCGCGAATGCGGAAAGATAAAACATACAAGCATGTGAATTATGTAGCGGAAATATGAAGTTTTAAAAACTTTTATACATGGAAGGAAAGAATACGAGGAGTGTCATATATTACAAACTAGAGTACGAATTATACCACACCAAGAGACGAAGTCTCTCCAAAAGGTTAACAAGTAAAAGTGATCTTACATAATAGATGGGGTATTTTCGAAGTAGATGGGGTATTTTCGAAATCGATGGGGTATTTTCAAAATAGAATTACAACTAGCTAAACAAAACGTCTAGAGGTGTTTCATCCAGACACCCCGCAGCGCCCACCCGAACCCAAAATAGCATAAGCCAAATCCATCCAATGCAAGCACCTTTCATTCATGAAAAACATGAACGCCACAATAATTGGGGCAGGTAACTCCGGGTTCTCCCAGCCATATCACCTTTAACGTACATATAAGGAAATACAAAAGTAGAGCATGCATATATAGATATACATGTGAGTTACGATAAGAAAAGATAGGCAATACAATATATAATGATAAGATAATGTGGAAATCAATTTCCGAAACCATCATGTTATTCAAAGACTCGGGAAAGACACCCTTAGGCAACTATATACTCACTAGGGCTTACATCTCACCGTTAGCGGCATATACTTGATAAGATTGAGACTCGACAAACAAACCATACCAAGTCATTCAATGATCAATCATATAATCATTCATCCAACCATACCAATATATTGACGACATCTCTCACGGTACATGAAACGCACTAGCATCGTGTACAATAGCAAGACAAGCCAATGGAAGTCCACAGGATAAGACGTTTCCCTGAACCGTATACGATAAGACGTTTCGTAGACTCATGACCCAGACAAACAAGTTCACGGGATAAGACGTTTCCCGGAACCATGTACGATAAGACGTTTCGTACACACAAGACTCTAATCCTCTCGGTGGAAAACCGCGATAAAAATACGGTCCTAGTCTAAACCTGCCCATACTCACTGGATAAGACAGTTCCTGATTCGACAATGTGTAAGACTTTCCACATCCAGAACACGGACTTACATAAATAATGCCGATACCCCCAAATTCGGTAGATCACTTCAACCCACGAAAGAGGCGGAAAGAATTCTAAGTCCACAAGTCCAGCTAGTACCGCTACTGCAATAACACCACCCACCTCGCAAGTATAACAACATTGACGGCCGGGTCGATCAACGCATTGCGTTCACCTCCTAACAACGTCGTCATATCCCCACTAAACATGCATACAAGCATCAAGGATACACCCCATCGCTCCGACATTCCAGTCTAACGAGTAGAAGGTGTAGCCGGGAAATGAGAGTTCAAAGCAAATAATCATTAGTGCTCAATTCATAACATATGTAAAACCGACTCGAAAGAGGGATATATCGAAAACCGTCACGAAACATGTGATACAAGCGAATAGAATATCATATATCCAAAAACATGAATCAATACATGATACCCAAGCATTAGACCAAGTTTAAGAAGCATAATAAATAAGAAACATAGATAACTCTCCAAAACAACAAGTTTGGAAACTAACTTAAACAAGGGTTCACTTCAAACTGTAATAACTATAGTTCTAGATATGGGAATGCATAAATTCCAAATTGAGGTGATAGCTTATCCTCTTACGGTTCTAACGAGTGGTCACAAGCCCAAAACAAACAAGTAACGAAGGAGATATGAGCATTCTACCAAAACGGGTCAGTGCTGTGAATTTGCACGGGTCACCCGAGAACAACCACACCATTTCTATCATTTCCAATTTTCATAATTTACTTCTATCAACTAACAACAATCAATATTCATCATCAACAATCATCAACTAACAACAATCATCATCAAAATCGTAATTTCTAAGCTTTCTAATTATATTCCAAAAACGAATTCTAACATGGAAATCATGTAAAACACGTAAATGATATCGAGTAACCCTTCACCGTTACCTTTACGCGTCTTTAATCGATTACTAAACCTTCCTAGTAGTCTCCACCTACAAATAGGTAATAAAAGATGAATAAAATTCATCTTGAGAAAGACGGATAATTTAAAAAGCGCGAAAGACGGTAATTTTATTACCAATACGGATAGAGGAAGCTAAGAGGGGAAGAATAAGACGAACTTACGTGAATTCCGTCAAAGAACGAAGGAGCTACGATGATTTTAAGATCGAAAAAGCTATGGAGGCTAGGTTTTTGGTTTCTTAAGGATGAAGAAATGTTGGTGTTTGTGTGAATGAAGAAATAGGTTTAAGGGCATTAGAGTATAAGTAAGGAAAAGTCAACCAAAAAGTCAAACTCGCCTTAAGACGGCTTTTTCATGGAATCTCGCAGAAATTCCAAATACGAACTCGGAAATTCTAAATTCGACTCGGAACTTAAAATTCTAATTTAAAACTTAAATTTACTGAAAAGTATCCGTAAAATATTTTCACTAGAAAAATAGGGTACATTTCCGGGTGTTACAATCACCCCTCCTTTTAAAAAAGTTTCGTCCTCGAAACTTGAGAGTAGAAAAGAAAAGTTATAAGGACCAATTCGTTTCCTCCAAATTGGTATTCAAAACATTTTCAAGGAAATGTATTTCAAAAGCATGACATTTTCCAAAAAGGTATAGGAAAAGTTTTCGAAAGTAACTCTCTTTTTCTGTGGAACGAAATTGTTCTTGTCGTGCACACAAGAACACCAGCATTCCAGAGTAAAGACAAGATTAAAATTAAATCATACGTTGGTAAGTGCAGAAATAGTTATCAGACGTCTCCAATAACAAGTGCAAACATCCAACCAAACGCAAAAATCCAAACATAAAAGCAAAAGAAATCCATTTTCTCCAAAAAGAGGGTACACAAACCATCTTTAGACTTCTTTGAAAAGTTAAATTAGAAATACAATATGGAAATTTGAAGATTTTCTCAAAGATTAAATTAAAATAACGAGATATTACACGCGCATAGAACGACTCGCACACCTCACACACAATTCAGGGTAACAATATAGATACAAAACACGCAAAAACGAAACAAATTGAACTCTTAGGGATAGGAAGATCGAGATAAAGTCAGCAGGAAGATCTACAAGAATTCGACATTACTAACTCTACTAATAAACCAAATCCTCAAGAGAATGCAATTTTCCCAATTTGCAACTCATCATTTTCAATCATCAGAAATCCTACAAAAATATTCCATCATCACGAAACTTCGAGTAACAAATCCGAATTATTCAAATCCAATATATTTACCTAAGTCCATCGGCACGGTAGACTCCACAACTAACAATCCACATGAAAGATTTATTACGCACTCTAATCTTCTTTGTTTCATCAAAACCCTTACTAGAAACCACCAACAAAATATTTATCTCTAGGGAAACAGGATCGCTAACAACCACAAAGTAAAGGGCTTACCATGCGATCCTTTAATCCAATTTACTTCAAACTCATTATCCTAAATTTACAATAAACTTTCTCATCTTCGAAAGTCAAAACACAATCAAAGCAACAAAACATAATCATCTAGGATCCAACTAGACTCATCCAAAGTCTCACGACAAGGGAAAATTCACAATCCATTATCGGTTATAAGAATTCTTTAATAACCCAACATCCTTAATTCGATCATTACTACGCCTGAAACCTCAAATATAAATAGCCACATTAGCAAACTACGGAGGTTACTAATCCTCAAGATAATGGGTTCACCATTCTATCTCTATATTCCATAACAACTGAGCACTCACTATCCAAAGCTTGCTACGAATATTTCTCAATCTCTAACTATGATTCCTTAAAAAAAATTACTAACTCCAAACCACAAATGATCAATCACTTGGCAATCAGACAACCATTCAAATCATATCGTTCATCTAAAACTCAACATGAATCGATTTTCATTTACGACAAAACTCCTCAAACTTTGGGTACCGGGTCAATTTCCCTAAAGCAAAGTCTCTTTTACAATCCACCAATTAGAGACATCAAATTCTCAAATGATATCCCAAGCAACCGCTATACTACTCAACATCAACAAACTATTATCATGATCAACTCAATTCTCAAAATAACACTACAATACCAAGGTCCAAATCTATAACTACTAAGAGAGGATACATTATCACTATTAGGATTCATCCTAGAGCTTAAGTCCTATTTCTCATGATCAAATACAAAATGAAATTTGCTAAATCCAAATACACATATTCTAACAAAAGAATCCCACAATACATTACAATTATTCTCTGAACCTTACAAACGGAATATCCAATCCACTACGGAAAAGATGAAGCGGCAACGAGATAGGAAACGATAAGAAATCTCAAGGAGAATGCGAGAATAAAATCAGGCACGAGATTAAAAGAGAGGAACGCTGAAAATAACGAGGCCAAGAAAGAGACAAAGCAAATAGTAGAGGTCTGATCGATCTTGATAAAGAAAGAAAATACGAGCAATTCGATTTCTTAAAGAGCAATCTTGACAAAAACTTCCAAGATGGAAAGAAACGGGACAATGACACGGTAAAGGTTTAAGGTTTAATCCACACAATTCCTTTTTTCATCAAACTCAGGTCGCTAGCAAAGCAAATCATCTAAATAACAAAGGTCTCTTACAAGGGACCATCGTACCACAATCATCAAAGTAAGGTACACCTAGATTTGATAAATCGACTACAACCCCATTCATCCACCCTTTCATATAACACGGATTCTCAAATGTGGAAATTGCAACTCAAGCATAGTAACATTCTCTCAACTCCATAATTTGACACATTCCCAAAGGTTTCAAAAACCGAAGAACCAATATGGAATTCTCCATATTAATCTCTTTTCAACTCCTAAAGCCACAAAGTAGAACACCGAACAAAACGTCATTATCAACATCATATAGCCCACGAGTTCATTATTAACAAAGTACAACATCAAGCCAAACATCATCATTAACATCCCAAGGTATTTTCACCATAGATCACATCATCGAATCTCGCTCATATCTATAATCCTCAAGTAATATGGTTCAATTTACAACGAAACCTTACTAATTCAAACAAGTCTCCGATACCATAAGATAACATCATATTTTTAAATCCAAGAATTATAGCCAAAAGCTTTTCCACCAAGCCTATACTCACAAACACACAAAAGGAAACCACAAGACGTCACTAAATCTCAAAATCATTTTACAACTCAAGGCATCATTCAAACTCCTAAATTCAAAAGAATAAATCGCTAATGGGTTAAGAAGTCTTAGCCCACACATTCAACCTTACACCTTCAAATATCATGAACTATCCACACATTAGTCATGAGAAGCATCAAGCATTAAAATCATCAAACTTATCTTACTACCTTTCCTTAAGGATACCAACTCTCACCACCATAGGGTGAAATTAGATCTATACCATTTTCCTCAAATCACAAATTCATTTTGAACAAACACCAATATTCCACAAAGTCTAAAATTCTTCCGATCAAGAACAATATGCCACAAACAAAAAGGGTAGGGTGACCACAAAAGGTCACATAAGGAAGTTGATGGTACAAATTGATAAAGAAGAGGAAGGTAAAAAGAGTAATTTTCCAAGAGGCAAACAAGTTGGAAAAGAAAGAAGCACCTAGATAGAAGAAAGAGAGCATAATACAATAAGGATGAGAGAATTCATAGATGAAGAAGAATTACACTTCAATTAGGCTTGTAAATCTTCAAATTTTCGGTAGAGTATACTTCTTCTAGGTAACACAAAGATCCACCTTAAGACAATAGATACAAACAAACATAACATCACTCAACACAATCAACAAACAAGTTAGAACCTAACAAACATCAAGTACACCAAAGACTACCACCTTAGGTCCTGAAGTCTACCCATCTCTCATTTATTATTTCAAGGTCAAGTAGTTTAAGTTTAGGGTTCACATGTGTGCGTCGGGAGCGTTTAAGCTCTGATACCAACTGTGACAACCCTCGCGAATGCGGGGGAAAGGGAAGGAGGAAAAGATAAACATACAAGCATGTGAATTATATAGCGGAAATATGAAGTTTTAAAAACTTTTATACATGCAAGAAAAGAATACGAGGAGTGTCATATATTACAAACTAAAGTACGAATTATACTACATCAAGAGACGAAGTCTCTCCAAAAGGTTAACAAGTAAAAGTGATCTTACAATATAGATGGGGTATTTTCGAAATAGATGGGGTATTTTCGAAATAGATGGGGGATTTTTCTAATCGATTTAGCAACTAGCTAAACAACGTCTAGAGGTGTTTCATCCAGGGACAACGCCCGCTAGCTCACACCCGAACCCAAAATAGCATAAGCAAAAAGCCATCCATGCAAGCAACATGTTCATTCATGAAAAACATGAACGCCACAATCAGTGGGGAGTAACTCCAGGTTCTCCCAGCCATATCACCTTTAACGTACATATAAGGAAATACAAAAGTAGAGCATGCATATATAGATATACATGTGAGTTACGATAAGAAAAGATAGGCAATACAATATATAATGATAAGATCATGTGGAAATCAATTTCCGAAACCATCATGTTATTCAAAGACTCGGGAAAGACACCCTTAGGCAACTATATACTCACTAGGGCTTACATCTCACCGTTAGCGGCATATACTTGATAAGATGGAGACTCGACAAACAAACCATGCCAAGTCATTCAATGATCAATCATATAATCATTCATCCAACCATACCAATATATTGACGACATCTCTCACGGTAAATGAAACGCACTAGCATCGTGTACAAGAGCAAGACAAGCCAATGGAAGTCCACAGGATAAGACGTTTCCCTGAACCGTATACGATAAGACGTTTCGTATACTCATGACC
>JAIUZE010001110.1:0-42192 GCA_022085475.1 Heliosperma pusillum | reverse complement strand
TTATCTGTTTCATAACATGAAAAGCATATCAAATATGTTAAAGTTTTGTATTTTCCATATACATTGCTTTTATGTTATTCATGTTTTATTAAACTTGACATTTCGTGGCTGGGAGAACTCGGAGTTACTCCCCACTGACTGTGGCTTCCGTGTTTATATTTAATGCGGTTGGTAGGTTTGTGATGCATACTTTGGGTACATTGACGAGCTAGCGAGCGAAGTATTTACCTTGGACCTATATTCGGTTCTTAGATTGTATATTATTATATACTCTTTTATTTCCGTATTTATACGGGAGATATGTCTCCCGTCTTGTATAATTCTTATGTATAATATTATTTTCCTTTTGTTATGAACCTTTTTATTTATGACACCTTTGTTTATTTATTTAAATATTTTTTTTCTTTCCGCAAATTTGAGGGTGTCACAGTTGGTATCAGAGCATTTTTTGCTCCCGACGCACGTTTGTGTACCCTTGTATAAATAACTTGACCTTAATAAAATAATAAACTTGTGAGATAGAATGGTAGGATGGGTAGATTAGGATTTATGTTGTAGTCTCTTTGTGCTTGCTAAATGATAAGTACTAATCTGTGTTTTCTTTTACAAGATGCCTCCGAGAATTGACAACGCGATCTTAGCAGCTCTTACTGTTATTATTCAAAATCAGCAAAATCAACAAAATCAACAAGCGAATCCTATTCCTAATCCTCCTCCCGACCGTGAGAGACACGGGAGTTATACATGGGTTGCTTCACAACTATCTAGGAGCCAAGCCAAAACCTATGGTGGTGAAGTAGACCCCGTCAAACTTTCTGAATGGTTACGAGAAATGGAAAAGAACTTTTCTCTTTATGATGTTCTTGATACGGATAAAGTCCGTCTTGCTTCCCACTTCTTAGTGAAGGAAGCAGATCAGTGGTGGTCACTTACTGGCCCTACTTCCAAGTTGGAACCCGAGTTTGGGTGGACTCGTTTCCGTGAACTATTGGAGGCGAGGTTCTACCCGGATGAATTGAGACAGCAGAAACTGAAAGAATTCATGGACTTCAAACAAGGAGTTCTCTCAGTTCAGGAGTTCACAACCAAGTTCCACGAGTTGGCTCATTATGCCACTCGGCTTATCTCAAGGGAGGAAGACAAGGCATTCTTTTACCTGGGAAAACTTTCTCCTCAGGTGAAGGACAAGATCAGTAGGGGTGCTACTTCTTTTGTCTCTATCTACAATGATGCCATTTGGGCAGAGAGTTCTATTTGGGAGATTGCCGACGAGGCTCGTTCCTCGTATGTTGCTCCTAATTCTTATGGCAAGAGACCATTATATCCTACGTCTCGACCTTCCTTTTCCTCCTCTTTCTCAAACAAGAGGAGGAATTTTCAGAGTGGACAAGCAACTCGAAGTAACAGTCCATTCGTCCCGAGCAACAACAACGATCTTTAGGGTCGTATCTGTTTTAGGTGCAAGATGCCTAGGCATCCCGGTATGGGCTGTTTCAACCAGCCAATTGTGTGCTATGCTTGTCAGAAACCGGGACACCAAGCTAATGTATGTCCTGATAGGAAGAAGATAGCTTCTACACCAGCTACTTCTGGGAGACCGAAGGGTCGAATTTTCATCATGAGCCGCGCTGAGGCCGATGCTCAACCAGACATTGTGACTGGTATGTTTTTGATTTATGAAATACCGTGTTTAATTTTATACGGGAACTTCTTTGTCTTTTATTTCGATGAGACTATCCTATAAATTACCTCTCAAAGCTTCAGTTGGAGAAAGTACTCCTATATCTTTACCGTCCGGAGATGTGTTTTCATGCTCTTATCTTTATTCGGACATTCCTATATCAATAAACGGATCTACTTTTCCGGCTAATATCTTTCTTTCTTCCCTCTTTCTATTCGATTTATTCTTTCGAATATTCCGTTCATTCTATCGAATATCATTTCTTATAGGTAGATTACTAAAAGCTTTAGTTAGAAATTTGGGCATAGATAGTAGAGTTATTACCTTTACTATGAAATTTTTGAACTATAAGCTTTTGTAAATATTTTAATGATTTCAAGTAGTTTTACCGTCAAGGAGTGTTGAGACTCGTTATTGGAGACGTTCGATAACTAGTTTTCTCATTTATTGATGCGAAAATGTATCGTTTGAGTCTTTGACTTGGGACGTCGAGGTTCTTAAACTGCAGATGAGAACCGTCCGCCTCATTGATAAGACCCTGTATTTTATTACAAATATATTTTTAAAAGTTTTGAAATAGACCTACATATATGGCACATTCCTTCTTCTAAGTTTCGAGGACGAAACTTTTAAAAGGAGGGGTGATTGTAACAACCCGAAAAGTACCCAATTTTTCTAGTAAAAATATTTACTAACACTTTTCAGTAGAACTTAAGTTTTTAAAATAGAATTTATTGTTTCGAGTCGTATTTTGAAATTCCGCGTTCGTATTTGGAATTTCTGAGAGATTTCATGAAAAGACCGTTTTTAGTCATCTTTGACTTTTTTTGACTTTTAAGTCGTCTTTGACTTTTCCTTGACTTTTTAAAGTCGTCATTGACTTTTTCTTGACTTTTAAGTCGTCCTAAACTTTTCTTGACTTTTAAGTCATCTTCGACTTTTCTCGACTTTTCAGTCAACTTTGACTTCGTTGACTTTTCCCGACTCGTCTCATAAGTATGAAGACCGAAATTTTATTTAAAAAAATAATATTTTTGATTTATTTTTATTTAGATTTATTTTGATTTATCATAATTTAATATAATTATTTTGATATTCGGAATTTAAAGAATAACTTTTACGGTTTTTAACCGCACGTCATTTAACTATTCCCGACGCATCGTAAAGCGCGCAACAAAATCGAAACTCGACTTTGGCATGAGTCACGCGCCCATGTCATCGTTTTCCACTCACGTTAGATATTTTAATTCTTTTGATTAAATTAATAAGAATATCTAAGATGTTTTCAACTTTATCGATCAGTTAACGAAAATTACGCAAATCGCTCAAAATCAGACCCGCTTTCTCTCCTATCCTCACGGTTTTTCTTCTCTCTTTGACCTTGATATTTTCTTTCTTTTCATTACAATAACATAATATCTTGATATTTAAGTCAATTAACTTAATATCTAATTAATTACGGTAATATAATTATTATACCGGGTCAATTCCATAACAACAATTACAAAACCCAACTCACTATTTTGGCCTATATTTACACGGCACTCATCCACTCATTCCTACTCACAAACAACTTTTCATATTTCAACAAATCAAATTAAGATCAAAATATCACTTTCTTTAATCGTTCTTGAGCGTTCTTCGCGTTCTTCATCCGTTCTTCATCGTTCTTGAGCAAAACCTTCATAAAATCTTCATTCTTAATTAAATCAATTTATAATATATTTCTAAGATTCTCCTTCGCTCTCCATCTTCTAGTACGGTTTTATTTCAATTCCGTCAAGATCGTTTTCAACACTTAATATGGAAAATCATATTTAAGTTATAAGAATGTTTTCTGGTCATTTGTATGGGGAAGTTTTGAAGCAGAGTTTGGTTTGACTCGTATATATAGGAGAAGACTAGAAGACGGGTTTCTTAGTTCTTAGTTCTTATTATTTTGGTGCTACTTGATTTTAGCTAGCTAAGGTAACGATTCCGAGTTACTCGACGGATACATGTTACATAGCTTTGGTTTACTTTAGTTTTTGGTTCATCTTTAGTTTTTGATCATATGATTATGGTTTTATGATTTTAGTTAGTAACATGATAAGTGGTTGATTTTAGTATGTTGTAGGAATTTATGAATATGTTGGTGTCCTTGTTATATTTTTATGATTTTTTCATGATGATGATTGTTGCATGTTGGATGGTTAAATTGGATGTTTAAAAATGGATGTTAGTAATTAAAAACATGTTAGAATTAATTGGAAATTGGGGTTGTTGCTTTGGTTGTGTGAACCGGTTTTAGGGGAAGGCCAAACCGGACCAAACCAGCCGGTCCAGGCCGGTTCAGACCGGTCTGGGTTGGTCCATGGTGGGTCCGGGTTTTGGTCTTTGGGTTGTGTCGATGTTTGATTGATTGGTTGTTGTTTTGACGGGTTTTAAATATGTTAAAGCATGCGGGAAAAATTAGGAAACGGTTTTTAGTAAAATCGAGTCAAAGGCCAAAACAGCCCCCATTTCTGTCCGTGAGGCCAAAACAGGCCCATGTGGGTCCGGCCCATTTCAGCCCGTGGGTCCCACCTTGGGACTCGTGTCGGGTTTTGAGTTATCGTCATTTTTTTATCGTGTTTTGTAATATTTAGCAAGTGGGAAATATTAATAAGTAAAATATTTAATTAAAAAGGTTTTCATAAAATTATTATTTCTCACATGTTAGAAATTATAATACGAGATTAGTTTACGTGAAATCATTTAAGTCAAGCGGGTTTTGGGTATATTATGATAATTCACATGTTAGAAGTAGTAATAAAATAACATGTAATGAATATGTTGATTTTATGTCTATGTGATAAAGACTCTGCTTCTAGCCGGTTTGATCCACCGGGTTTGGTCAAACTAAGATCTAGTCAGCCCCGATTTGACTGATGACCCGTCGCGGGACTCGGGTCGGGGATTTGTCTTCATGTATGGTTGTATTTAATTAATGAATTAGCCTTAATAGATATGAGGCGATATGATATATGATTTTATTGATCTGCAATTAGTCACATGATAGGATGTTTTCCTGTGACTGTTTAATTATATGGTTGGTGTCGTGTTGACTAAGTACCCATAGAGAATTATGGATATATGGCGTCTTGACCATTCTAATTCTAAATGAGTATCTTGGACCACGACATTGATAGGCACGTACTATCTTTAACGAGTATATGTTCGCCGCTTGATAGCTTTTGTGTCTCGGCCTGGGGGGCTTATCTCCAAGTCGGGGCATGGCATCCTAAGAGTTCCGGTTTGGGAAGGGAGCCAGCTTAAGTACTAGCCATCTCTGCTTAGGGGGTCGCCTAGTAGAGTTTCTCGTGTACGGTTATGTCATGAGACGGGGAATGGAATAGCTGTTGTCGCTAGGTCTGATCAGTCTAGGACTAGGATGTTGTCCTACCTTGTGGTATAGCCTCGAGTTACAGAAGTCGACTATTGACTGTCCTAAGAACTTATGCCTGTTTGTAGACGGATTGGTCTTTCATGTTTGTATGATTCTATGAGTTTTAGAAGGTGAGATGCAAGCCGGCTAAGATTGATAGAGTTTGGATTACCGATTGTTAACTGATTCACATGATTACGTGTTGATTAGGGTTTGAGTGTATCACGGCCATGTTCTGAGAGGAACCTCTGAGCTAGCATACCAGCTTCCCTACCTCGAGTCATAGTTTATTATCGGTTTTCACATGATAGCTTTCACATGCTAGGTTATTTGTTAGTTATCTGTTTCATAACATGAAAAGCATATCATATATGTTTAAGTTTTGTATTTCCCCTATACATTGCTTTTATGTTATTCATGTTTCATTAAACTCGACATTTCGTGGCTGGGAGAACTCGGAGTTACTCCCCACTGACTGTGGCTTCCGTGTTTATATTTAATGCGGTCGAACAGGTGGTGCTGCATACTTTGGGTACATTGACGAGCTAGCGAGCGAAGTATTTACCTTGGACCTATATTCGGTTCTTAGATTGTATATTATTATACACTCTTTTATTTCCGTATTTATACGGGAGATATGTCTCCCGTCTTGTATAATTCTTATGTATAATATTAATTTTCTTTTGTAATGAACCTTTTATTTATGACACCCTTCGTTATGTATTTAAATTATTTTTTTTCTTTCCGCAAATTTGAGGGTGTCACAGTTGGTATCAGAGCATTTTTGCTCCCGACGCACGTTTGTGTACCCTTGTATAAAATAACTTGACCTTAATAAAATAATGAACTGGTGAGATAGAATGGTAGGATGGGTAGATTAGGATTTATGTTGTAGTCTATGTGTTTATGCTAATTGTTAGGAGTAACTTAATTTGTTTTGTCTCTTATGAAGATGGTTGGACCTCGTGTAGAAGAGATCGTTGTTGGTACCAACCAGGTCCCTCCTCATAGAGAAGACATTTGCCAAGGAGGCTATGCTTGGGTGGCTAGCCAAATTGCTAGGAGCAATATTACGCCTTATGGTGGAATATGTGTTACCTAGAAGGAGTATCCTCTACCAAAGATTTGAAGATTTATAAAGCCTAATTGAAGTGAATTCTTTCTTCATCTGCGAATTCTCTCGTCCTTATAATATTATGCCCTCTTCTTTCTATCTTGGTGCTTCTTTCTCTTCCAACCTTTTTGCATCTTGAAAATTTCTCTTGATAGTTCCTCCATCTTACCATTGGTATCCTTGCCTCCCTCTGGTAACATTTTATGGATGTCATACCCATTTGTTTGAGGTATATTATACTTAGTCGGAAGAACTTTGAATTTTGTGGAATATGAGTGTTAGTTAGAATGAACTTGTGATTCGAGGAAATAGTATAGATCTAATTTCACCCTATGGTGGTGAGAGTGGGTATCCTTGAGGAAAGTGTGGTAAGGTATGTTTCATGATTTTAATGCTAGATGCTTGTCATGAATAGTGTATAAATAATTCATGATATTCGATGGTGTAAGATCGAATGAGTTGGCTATGACTTTTTAACTCATTAGTAATTTAGTCTTTTGGACTTAGAAGTTTAGTATTGGTTTGAAGACCATGTTTAGGATATGTCTATTTTGGAGTAAATAAGAAGTGCGAATATGGTAACTAGCCATCCTATTAAGCTAGTTCCGTGTTTAGATGATTATAAGGATTTGAGGATAAACTTAGGAGGAAAGTCTCTTAGTGGTTTTAGACTATGAAAGCTTGAAGTTGCAATATCATTTCTTTTGAGGATCGAATCAAGCATAATGGTGGTTAGTTGTTGGGGTTAAGGATTTTAGTGGTTCTTTAAAGGTTACTTGGAAAAATAGTTGTTTTAAATGTTGGGCCCTAATGGGAATAATTACCTTGAGGAATTTTGGATTTGGATGACAAAACTTGAGGAATATTGTTATAAGCAAAAAAAAAAAAAAACCGATGTATTGAGAGTTTAGAAGAGATAGATAAATTGATTACGGTCACATTTGCCTATGTTTGGCAACAGTTAAGTGAAATAAGTTTTGTGTGACTAATCTCTTTGAGGTTTCGAGATTCAACTTTTGAGGATGAGAGGGTTTATTGTAAATAATTTGGATAATAAATTTTTGGGAATAAGTTGGATTAAGGGATTTCATCGTAAGTTCTTTACTTTGTGGTGGTTAGCGGTCTTGTTTCTTTAATTATAAATATTGTGATGGTGATTTCCAATAATAGTTTTGATGGACCTTAGAAGATTCTAATGGAATTTGAATAATTGGGAGTTGTTACTCAATGTGTCATACTTATGAAATATTTTGGTAGGAATCGGATGATTGAAAATGTTGAGGATATAGTGCACTCTCTTCAGGATTAGATTTGGTTGCAGTTAGTAGTAACGAGTTTCGATCGACATTGGAATTTTCATAGATGGAAGGTGGTATGGTGGTAAATTTCCTTCTTTCTTCTTTCTTTCTATTCGATTTATTCTTTCGAATATTTCGTTCCTTCTATCAATTGTCATCTCGTATAGATAGGATATGAGAAGCTTTAGTTAGAAGTTTTAGGTATAGATAGTAGTGTTATTACTTTTACTATAGAATTTTTGAATTAAAAGCTTTTAGAAATGTTTTATGATTTCAAGTATTTTACCATCAAGGAGTGTTGAAACTTGTTATTGGAGACGTTCGATAACTAGTTTTCTCATTTATTGATGCAAAAATGTATCTTTTAAAGTCTTTGACTTGGAACGTCGATGTTCTTAAACTGCAGATGAGAACCCTCCGTTCCATTGATAAGACCCAGTATTTTTATTACAAGTATATTTTTAACAGTTTCGAAATAGACCTACATATATGTTACTTTCCTTCTTCTAAGTTTCGAGGACGAAACTTTTTAAAAGGAGGGGTGATTGTAACAACCGAAAAGTACCCAATTTTTCTAGTAAAAATATTTACTAACACTTTTCAGTAGAACTTAAGTTTTTAAAATAGGAATTTTTGTTCGGAGTCTTATTTTGAAATTCCGCGTTCGTATTTGGAATTTCTGAGGGATTTCATGAAAAGACCGTTTTTTAGTCATCTTTGACTTTTCTTGACAAAAGTCGTCTTTGACTTTTCCTTGACTTTTTAAAGTCGTCATTGACTTTTTCTTGACTTTTAAGTCGTCATAAACTTTTCTTGACTTTTAAGTCATCTTCGACTTTTCTCGACTTTTCAGTCAACTTTGACTTCCGTTGACTTTTTCCCGACTCGCCTCATAAGGTGAAGACCGAAATTTTATTTAAAAAATAATATTTTTGATTTATTTTTATTTAGATTTATTAAGATTTATCATAATTTAATATAAGTATTTTGAATTTATTCGGAATTTAAAGAATAACGTTTACGGTTTTAACCGAACGTCATTTAACTATTCCCGACTCATCGTAAATCCCGTAACAAAATCGAAACTCGACTTTGGCATGAGTCACACGCCCATGTCATCGTTTTCCACTCACTTGAGATATTTTAACTGTTTCGATTAAACTAATACAAATATCTAAGATATTTGTAGCTTTATCGATCCGTCCGTTTAAATTACGCAAATCGCTCAAAATCAGACCCGATTCCTACCCATTTCACACGCCCCATGTCACCTATTTTTCACTCATGTTAGATCTTTTACTTAATATGATTAAACTAATAATAATATCTAAGATATTTGTAACTTTATCGGTCTGTCAACTTAAATTCCGCAATCGCTTAAAAACAGACCCGATTTGTCTTCATTTCTCACGTCTCCTTTGTCCTCTCTTTGACCTTGATATTTTCTTTCTTTTCTTTTTAATAACATAATATCTTGATATTTAGTATAATTAACTTTATCGTTAATTATATTTAATCGGTTACCGTAAAATAATTATTAATCGCGAGTCAATTCCGTAACAATAATTTCAAAAACCCGACATCCATCTTGGCCTATATTTACACGGCTCACACAACACTCCACTCACTAACAACTTTTCATTTTTCAACAAATCAAATAAAGATCAAAATATCGCTTTCTTTAATCGTTCTTCATTTGTTCTTCGTGTTCTTCAATTGTTCATCATCGTTCTTGAGCAAAACCTTCCTAAAATCTTCATTTCTTAATTAAATCCGTCCTAACTTATATTTCTAGACTCTCCTCTTCGCTCCCCATCGTCATCGTACGGTTTTATTTACAATCCGACAAATCGTTTTCAACACTTTTACTAGGAAATATATTATTACTCTTAATAATGTTTTCTTGTCATTTCTTATAGGGGAAGATTTTGAAGAGAGTTTGGTGAAGCGTATATATTAGGGGAAGATTATGAAAGAACGGGTTCGTAGTTGATACTTCTATTTTGGTGCTAATTGATTTTTCTAGCTAAGGTAACGATTCCGAGTTACTCGACGAATATATGTTACATAGCTTTGGTTTTCTTTAGTTTTAGTTGGCTTTAGTTTTTGTTCATGTTATGGTTATTTATGATTTTAGTTAGTAACATAGCCTTTAGTTTGTTTCTTTTGATTTTGGTTCATCTTTGTTTTTGGTTCATGTTTTTATGATTAGTGGATTTTTAGTAGTAATATGATAAGGGGTTGTTTTTATCATGTTGATGAATTTTGATGATTTTTATTAAGTTATGATTTTTATGTTGTTTAGGAAATTTCTCATATGTTAGTGTTCGTGGTGAATTTGGATGATTTTTCATAATAATGATTTTTGTATGATGGATGGTTAAATTGGTTGTTAAAATGGGTGTTGATTAATTAAAACATGTTAGAAACAATTTGGTGTTGTTGTAGTGGTGGTGGCCGAAATGGTGGCTGGAAACCGGTCCAAACCAGGCCGGTCCAGGCCGGTTCAGACCGGTCTGGGTTGGTCCATGGTGGGTCCGGGTTTTGGTCTTTAGGTTGTGTCGATGTTTGATTGTTTAATTGTTGTTTTGACGGGTTTTAAATATGTTAAGCATGCGGGAAAATATTAGAAATCGGTTTTAGAAAGTTTAATTCAAAACAGCCCATTTTTAGCCAAAACAGCCGTGGGGCCCAATCCAGGCCCATGTGGGTCCGGCCCAACTCAGCCCGTGGGTCCCACTTTGGGACTTGTGACGGTTTTTGAGTTATCATCATTTTTATCGCGTTTTGTAATAATTAGCAAGCGAGAAATATTAATAAGTAAAATATTTAATTAAAAAGGTTTTCATTAAATTATTATTTCTCACATGTTAGAAATTATAAGACGAGATCGTAGTTTAATTTAATAACCTTTTAGTCAAACGGGTTTTGGGTAGGATATAATAATTCACATGTTAGAATTTAATAAAAGAACATGTCATGAATATGTTGACTGTTATGTATAAGTCTATGTGGTAAAGACTCTGTTTCTAGCCGGTTTGACCAAACGGGTTTGGTCAAACTAAGATCTAGTCAGCCCCGTTTTGACTGATGACCCGTCGCGGGACTCGGGTCGGGGATTTGTCTTCAAGTAAGGTGTTATTTAATTATTGAATTAGCCTTAGTAGATATGAGGCGATATGATATTTGAATATGATGTATATGCAATTAGTCACATGATAGGATGTTTTTCCCGTGACTGTTTGATTATATGGTTGGTGTCGTGTTGACTAAGTACCCATAGAGAATTATGAGTAGATGGCGTCTTGACCATTATAATTCTAAATGAGTATCTTGGACCATGACATTGATAGGCCCGTACTATCTTTAACGAGTATATAGTTCATGGTTAATAGCTTTTGTGTCACGGCCTGGGGGGCTTATCTCCAAGTCGGGGCATGGTTACCTAATCCGTTTTGGGGTTGGAGCCAGCTTAAGTACTAGACATCTCTGCTTAGGGGGTCGCCTAGTAGAGTTTCTTGTGTACTTCTGGTCACGAGACGGGGAATGGAATAGCTGTTGTTACTAGGTCTGATCAGTCTCGGACTAGGATGTTTTCCTACCTTGTGGTATAGCCTCGAGTTACAGAAGTCTTCTATTGACTGTGCTAAGAACTTATGCCTGTTTGTAGACGTATTGGTCTTTCATGTTTGATGATTCTATGAGTTCTAGAAGGTGAGATGCAAGCGGCTAGGATTGATAGAGTTGGATTAACGAATTGTTAACTGATTCACTGATTACGTGTTGATTAGGGTTTGAGTGTATCACGGCCTGGTTTCGGAGAGGGTAACCTCTGAGCTAGCATACCAGCTTCCCTACCTCTTGTTATATTTTATTATCGGTTTCACATGATAGCTTTCACATGCTAGGTTATTTGTTCGTTATCTGTTTCATAACATGAAAAGCATATCATATATGTTTAAGTTTTGTATTTTCCATATACATTGCTTTTTTGTTATTCATGTTTCATTAAACTCGACATTTCGTGGCTGGGAGGACTCGGAGTTACTCCCCACTGACTGTGGCTTCCGTGTTTATATTTAATGCGGTCGAACAGGTGGTGAATGAATACATTGGGTACATTGACGAGCTAGCGAGCGAAGTATTTACCTTGGACCTATATTCGGTTCATAGTTTGTATATTATTATACACTCGTTTATTTCCGTATTTATACGGGAGATATGTCTCCCGTCTTGTATATTTCTTTTGTAGAATATTATTTCCGTATTGTAATGACCCTTTTTATTTATGACACCTTCGTTATGTATCATTATATTTCGTTTAAGTATTTAAATAATTTTTTTCTTTCCGCAAATTTGAGGGTGTCACAACCATAACGGTGATATTGGTGGTAAGTCGATAAATACACCCTCTTATTATAAATGTCTTTTATATTATATCGAATTACATATGATCACTTTTATAGTTGTTATCATGTCTGTAAAGAAGTATATCGAGTACAAAAGTTTGTTACACCCTCTTTTTTCAGTCAATTCTTACCATACCTATAAAAGATGGTAGGAATCAAATTCTATAAAATATAGAAATTAATCTATAAATCTTAATTAATAACCATATATATGGTTTTACGTAACCATATGCCATCATGAGTACATATTAAGAGTATAGGGTGTTAACGCGTTATACTTTGCAAGGAATTTCACAATATGTATATACATATAAGAAATATATATTTTCCTTCTACTACTGTCCTTAAATTAAGGAGATTTCAATTATCAATTTTTGTTACAATAGAATTCAAACTATTAGAGTATATATACTAATTTGTTAAAGTCAAAATTCTATATATGAGATTTCTTTTTGGTTTCCATTAGTTTTATGACTTTTTCGTGTGAACACAATTTTATACCCCGTAATATAATTTTGAAGTTTTAATGTATTTATTTGGGTTATTAACTTGCTAAATTATGATAATGATTTTCTTTTACCTTTTATACAAGGCAATACCACTACAAGAATTTAGTGTATTAGCGACGGAAATTTTGCGACGGACATGTAATCCGTAGCAAAAACATACTTGCGACGGATTTTGCGACGGGAATTACTATTTGCGACAGATTTGCGACGGAATACATTTTCACATATGGCGCCCAACTTTTCACATGGCGGGAACGTTTGCGACGGAATTGCGACGGAATATCCGTCGCTAAATAAGATACTGCGACGGACTTGCGACGGATTTTCCGTCGCAGAGATGAATAATTGACTGTCAAATTGATCTGAAGGCGAAGACACGTGTTTTTTCTGCGACGGAATATCCGTCGCAATGACTTAATTTGCGACGGACTCGCGACGGAAAATCCGTCGCAAAGGTGAATAGCTGGCTGACACGTGTTATTCCTGCGACGGATTTGCGACGGAAATTCCGTCGCAGGGTCTTTTAAATAATTACCCACGCGTCTCTTCCCCTTTACCGAAATCATTTTCCTAACCTAAATCCCCTTGACGACGGCGACGACGACGACGACGACAACGACGACAACAACAACGACGACGACCACCACAAAGACCACCTCGACGACCCACTAAGTTCTTCCCTCCTCTCTCTCAGGTCTCTCTCTCTTTCTTCTCTTATTTATGTTTTCATTTGTTTTGTTCCCTCCGGCCACCCACCGGACCACCGGCCGGACCACCCCCCTCCTTTTCCCCTTCCCTTGGTCACCCTTTCCCCTGCCCCTGGCCGGACCCCGCTGCCACCAACGGACCACCCCCTCCTTTTCCCCTTCCCTTTCCCTTTCCTTTTCCCTTTCCCTTTCCCCTTTCCCCTGCCCCTGGCCGGACCACCCTCTGCCACCCACCGGACCACCCCTCATTCTTTCCCCTCATTGATGAGTATTCAAGTTGTGAATATGTTAGTAAGTTACTACCTTTTCCCAAATTTTGATTGAAGACGGATCGACCCGTCTTAAGTTTAAGACGGATTAAATCTTCCTCATAAAGGGCAAATAAAGTGTAAGTGGGTTATCTCCTCACTTATCTCCTCACTTAAGTTTAAGACGGATTAAATCCCCCTGCCGCCGCCCCCACCCCACTGCCACCCTCCCTCCTTTGAATTGTTGTAATTATTAATATAGATAATTATTATTACTCCCTCCGTCCCGGTCATTTGTCGTGCTTTACTTTTGTTACAATTATTAAGGAAATGTTGTTCATATATGATAGACTTAGTACCCGTTCAAGAATTACGCATTAGGTGTAATTCTTGAATAGTCCCCGTTTTGGGACTGTCTTTGAATCTTTAATGCCATTTAGGTGGTAAATACTAATCATTTTTTTAATTGTTATTTGACGATTAAGTTTGGTTGACAGTTCCTTTAATGTTCTCTGAATACATATGGAGAGTGACAAGTCATTCAACATTGTGTATTTGGAGAACTGTAGGGAATTGCTGCCGAATTTTCGTCTCATAACAATTAATTAAATGATTAGTATTTACTAATGGTATGAAAGATTCAAAGATGGGTTTAGGTTGGAGAGATAAGGACCCCATGAACTCGAATATTACTTTTTTTTTGCAGGTGGAAGATGTTGTTGTTGTTGTTGTTGTTGTTGTTGTTGTTGTTGTTGTTGTTGTTGTTGTTGTTGTTGTTGTTGTTGGAGGTTGGAGGTTGGAGGTTGGAGGGTGGAGGTTGTTTGTTGTTTGTTGTTTGTTGTTTGTTGTTTGTTGTTTGTTGTTTGTTGTTTGTTGTTTGTTGTTTGTTGTTTGTTGTTTGTTGTTTGTTGTTTGTTTGTGTAATAGGAGTTATTGTTACTATTATTAGTAGTTATTGTTGTTATTGTTGCTATTAGTAAACTTTTAGTTCTTGTTGTTATTGTTTTGAATATTTATTTAAGTCGATAATAATAATTATAAACGTGTATGTAGATTTGAAATGAAAAGAGTACAACGGGCATGGATGTATGAAAGATTGGATTGTAATAAAAAATTAAGGCAGGAGTTTGTAATGGGCGTTAATGAATTCATTAATTATGTTAAGAATCAAGAAGATTACGGTAGATGTAAGGAAATTAGGTGTCCATGTGTAAAGTGTAGAAATCGCAAATTTTTAGTCGAACAAGAAGTACGAAAACACCTAGGGCTTTGGGGGTTTTGTGATGACTATTATGATTGGGTGTGCCATGGTGAAAATTTTCCCGTTGAGGAGAGGTCTGACAATCCCTATAGGGATATGGTGGAGGATGCGTTGCGCACATTTCGGTCAATACGGAAAGTCGTACTCCTGCTGGCCGGTAATGCTAACTCCATACAATTTACCACCCTGGCTATGTATGAAAAGACAGTTTATGTTTCTATCATTACTTATACCCGGTCCGAACAGTTCCAAAAAATTTCTTGACGTTTATTTACAACCGTTAATTCGCGAGTTGAAGCAGTTGTGGGAGACAGGGTTGTACACATACGACGTCTCTAGAAAGCAGAACTTTGATCTTAGAGCCGTACTATTATGGACTATCAATGACTTTCCTGCTTACGGCATGTTATCGGGTTTAGAGGATATTTGGAACAAATTTGACACAAGATTTCCTCAATGGTTTAGAGGACAAGTAAGTACATACTACATACTAACACCAGATTACTCTTTTTTTTCAATTTTTTTTTAATACCTGAAGGTATTATAATATGTTAATAATTTAACAATGATAGGTAAACAACTTAAAAGATCCAGTTCTCATAGCCTTAGCACAAGGTCCTTCGAAAAGGGTGCGAACATGGAAACGTTATTTCATTAACGGATACAAATTTCGCACTTTCAAAGATGGGTTAGATTTGGAAAAATCTACACTTAATAATGGAGTATGTGTAAGTTCGACTGAGGGAGCTGACTACTATGGAACACTCAACGAAGTTGTTGAATTGTCGTACACAGGCGAAAAAAGCACATATAATGTTATTTTATTCAAATGTGATTGGATAGATAATTCTGAAAAAGGAATGCAAATACATAAGGATTATAAACTTGTGGATGTTAATCGAAGCAGAAAATTTCCGAAATATGATCCATTTGTGTTGGCTTATCAAGTTGAACAAGTTTATTATACTTCATATCCAAATATCAAAAGAGATAAAGATAAGTGGTCAGCAGTATTCAAAACTAAAGCCAGATCGCATGTTGATGCACCTATTGTCGAATCTGCGTTTCAAGAAGATGTTATTAGTAGTGAGACACTACTATCAATAATTGAAGTGGCAGATGATAATGAAATTATAGAGGAGGAGGAAGAAGAAGCTCAAGTAGAGGACAATAATGAGGAGAAGGTAGAAGAGGAGGAGAAGGAGGATGAGCAGAAGCGGAAGGAAGACGGAGCAGGAAGATAAAGAGGAAGATAAAGAGGAAGAAGAAGATTTTATAGACTCCCTTTTTAAATACAACATTTCCGAAAACCAATATTTAAGTAGTGATGATGAATAAGATTATTTCTAATTCTTATATTAGTTGAAACTACTTTTTCTATATGTGTGGTCGTTTGTAAAACAATTTATAGTTTTTATTATTTATTAATACCAATATATAGTTTCTTGTCATTTAATTGTACATACATGTTTGTTAATTCATGACAACTTTGAATAGTTTAGTTTTTCTCTATATGGCGGGAGGACGAAGAAGAGGTAGTACTAGTAATGTAGGAAACAGAGGGCAGGAGGATGAGAATGAACGAGTGAATGACAGGAACGTGCCACCGCCACTGGTGGAGACTACTACTCGCAGAGTCCGCCTCGATCCGGATGAGGAAACAGGTGTATGGTAAGACTAGTTCACTTTTACTTTAACTGTTTAATCATAATTATGATTATTCAAAAATCATAATATTTATATATAATGTATGTATTTAACTATGATCATTAATTTCAGGTTCAGTGACGCAGATGTGGTTAAACTGATCTCGGAGACCATAATCTGCGGGTACAAGGAGCATGCGCCATGTTGGAAAGAGGCGTCAAATAATTTGCGGTCGTCTTGGTGGAACTGGTTTGAGGTATAATTATTTAAAATATTATAATTATATCTATTTAAATTTGTTTTTCTCAATTTATCTTTGTTATTGATTTTTTATTTTTTTATTTATTCACTTAATATTTTCCTAACTTTATGTTTTTAATGATGACAGCAAAAGGTTTCTTTCGATCCTCGCCATACAGATATGGTAAGGAAATCTTGGGAAGACGCCATGAAGACCCGTTTACGTCATATGATCTACCGAGCCTCGCAGAAAGACGAGGAGCACAGGCCGAGTTGGATTCCTTTGGACTTGTTTAGAAAGCTTAAGAAGAGGCCTGTCGAAGATCCTGGTTTCGTTGTGAGATCTCAATCAGGCGCGGCTAATCGTAGATCGGGATGTGAAGAGAAGGGAAAGGCGTTGCCTACTCACATTATGGGTAGAAAAAACACCTTGAGAATCATGGACGAAATGGTAAATCTAAATCTTCTTTCATTTTTTATTTATTTATCTAATTATAATTTAATACTTATATATATGTTATACTAACAAGTATTTAAATTGTAGGTCGATAAATCTTCAACTGGTATCCCAAATGCGGTGCAAGTCTTAGAGAAGACAAAGAAGCACCCGTTCCGTGGATGGTTATCAAAAAAACCAGCTCAACTCTATGTAAGTTATGCATTTTTTTGTTAAGTGATTTATGTTTAATTTGTCATTTATATATTTAATTACATTAACTACTTAATTTAAATGACAATTACTAATTCTGAACTTGTTTGTGATGCAGAATAAGATCATATCAAAGAAGTCTGAGCTTCAAACTCAAGGAGTCGAAAACATCGACGATAATGAGATCTATTATGAGGAGACTGGATTTGACGAGAAAGGAAGATGCTACGGATTGGGACCAGCGGCGAAGCATTTGTTTGACCATCATAGGCACCCTGTTGCTACCTCAAACCCGACTCAGGGCACCCCAAGTTTCGCTACTAAGCTGTCAAAGGAGAATGCTGCACTTAGACAAGAGCGCGACGAGCAGGCTCAAAGGATTGCAGCTATAGAAGAGTACTTGAGTCAGGTTGCAAGAAATTCTACTCAAAACTGCAGAACTGGAGGTCCTAACCAGGGTCGAGACGACTTTGATGATGATAGGGGCGATAATGCTAGGTCCAACCCATTCACCCCTTTCCCTCCTTTCCCTCCAATCACTCCACTGACTTGAGTGATTAGTTAACTATTTGGTACTTTGAACCTTTTATTTGTAAGACTTTAATTACTTTCATGATATAAAATCAAAACTTTGTTTGGTTTTGTGTTAAATTAGTAACTTTGTTGGACGCGTAACTGCTGGAAAACTTCTGTAATTTGCAGGTTTTTTGTCGTTTTAACGCGTATAAGGGGATGCAGGAAACAGGCGGATGCTGGAAAATACAGGCTTTATTGCGACGGAAATTCCGTCGCAAACATTGACTGACTTACAGCCAAGTCAAACACGAAGTCAATACTTGCGACGGAAAGTCAACCTTTTGCGACGGAAATTCCGTCGCAAACGTTGATTTTATGTTTGACTTGTCAAACATTCAGTCAACTTTTGCGACGGAATGTTAACACTTGCGACGGAAATTCCGTCGCAACAGTTGACTTTCTGTTTGACCCCAACTCAAGTCAGTCAACTTTTGCGACGGCTACTCCGTCGCAAAGGCTTGACTATCCGTCGCAAATATGTGCGACGGAATAATCCGTCGCAATTACTACTCTTTGCGACGAAAATAAGCGACGGACACTATCCGTCGCAAATCCGTCGCAAATCAGTCTTTAGCGACGGAAATTCCCTATCTAGCGACGGAATAATCCGTCGCAACTCGAACTTTATTTTGTAGTGTACACGGAGTACCAGTCAGATAACTGATTCATGTTTTTCCTATTTCTTAAAATAACGGATTTTATTTGTAAGTTTGAGGATTTATGGCCAAGAAGCAACACGGAACTTTCCTTTGCCACCAAAGAGCAAACCTCTTTGAGTCTTTATTCAGTGTAGAAATTATATGTAGAAATTATGTATTGTATATTTTGTATATTAGATTCTCATATATATGTGTTGTTCTATAATTCAGTGTTTTTATAGGCATTATTTTAGTCTTATTGTCATTTGGTAAGGAATGAGGTAGATTTTAGTTGTGTTTTTTACTTCATATGGTAGCATAAGTAACAATTAAGTCGTTATATACGTACTTAAATGTAGCACAATTAAAACCATATGGAACTCAAGAATTTTACAAAAGAAATTAATATTAAACGAGCAAAAAAGATCGTATACTATTGTGAAGTTTAGTCCAAACAGGATATAAACATGCATGTTCCAGAACTATCCAAACAAATTGTTAAGAAAATAAAAAATAAAAGTTATCAATGTTAAGTATAACCAACTCATATAGTGATTGCAAAATCTATTACAGTAGAATTTAAAGGACCTCTAAATAATATAAATTTATCTTAAACTTGGAGACTAACACCTACGTATTATTTTTTATTTTATTAATCAACAAGTTAAATGCAATTAGGTAATATTATAATTACATATATAAGTAGGATTGTGATTGTGATTATAATAATTAAAAGAAGAAACAAAAAAAAAAGAGAAAAACTTCTTTATGAATCTGAGACTCTGAGTTTGAACGGAATAATAGTATACACGGTAAATATTTAATAAGCTCACACAAAATCAATAGTGAAAAAGTAATATAAGTTTCCTAACATTGTTCTGAGATAAGATAGTAAAAACCATTATACCACACTTTTTTTATTTTGATTTTTAATTAAGATAATTATCAAACTACTTCTAACTAATCTCATAGGGTGTCAGGGTGAGATGTACAACTATTACACCATACCCATTTGAATAAGCCAGACACTAATTCAGGGAGTAAATTTATATAAATGTTTGATCGTAATTAATCCCCATACAAATAAAATATGCGTAAGTTTTAGTGATACGAGTACATTTTTTGGGTAATATGGTGCACAAACTTAATTTGAACTAATTTTGCACCGTTTAAAAAAAACCTACCCGCCACATTAATGGTTATTGCATTAAGATTTAGTTCAATGTCATATTATTATTATAATTATTATGGTTAGATTATAAAAACGCAAAAAAAATTAAAATGTAATTTAAAACTTTCTAAGACGCTCCATAAACAATACACATATGCTAAGTTAGATTTAACATGATCGTACAATACAATCATACCTATAAGGGTCCATTTTTTCCAACTAAACCTTGAACATTATGACACATTGCATGCCGTTCTACAAATTTTAAGTTACAGAGTAATAACTAATAAGTCATATTTTAAGTGTAAACTAGTTTTAACCCCGTGCAAAATTGCACGGGTATGATTTTATAATTGATGTCAGTGCATGGGTATGTTTTTATAAGCACGGTTAACTTCAAAAGGAAATTTAAAAAATTTATATCATGTAAGTTTTATATCCCGTCATATTAAGATTTTGGTTTACTAAATTATATTTCAATTAAGTATTTATAAGTGTTAGTTCTTGAGAAAAAAGTAATTTTTTATCCATTTATCTACCAATGATTGGTCTCTTTCGATCTCTTTTCTACGTCGCTGACCTCGCTGTGTTAAAACTAAAGGTAAACAAATGACCTGGGCGAAAAGAGTAGTTGAATATAGGTTACTTTTGGATTTGGATAATCAACTTTATTCTTATTAAATTTAGAAAGGACAATTATTTTTGTACTAACATTATGAAAAATGGGGATAATTAGATTGAGTGGAGGGAGTGGTTAAAATGGGTGAAATTTGCAAAGGACTCAGTTTCTAATCTTCTGAAAAGTAATCTAGTGGAATATTTATGAAATGAGTTTATGCTTTCTAGACTTAGAGTCTGTCATTTTGGGTCGCTTACCTGGTAGACGTGGTTTGTGATTATTATATATATGAGGGTTTACCTAATGAGAACCGAATATAGCAGTTACGGGTTCCCCCATCACAAAAAAAAAAAAGAGAATGAATGAAGTAGTTTATAATGGTGGTACACTTATTTTTCCATTTGAATACTATAATAAAACTATTTTAATTAGATGCATTGTAAAGAGACTTGTTGATTGAAAATGATAGAGGGTAAAAATATTTACTTTTATTTATTCATCTAGTGATTTTTAAATATGCGGCCACATATATTAAATATCATGTTATAAATAAAAAGGTAAATAAATACTCTGATAAGTATCCTCATTTGGAGTTACTTGCTAATAGGTTGCTTAATTGCGTAATAGATCTCATATGACATATTCCGCTAATTCAATTTTTTTTTTGAAAAATCATACTTTTATTATCTAGTTTATTGTTTAACAAAAAATAGTAGAGAATTGTAATCAAACAAATTCTCATTTCAGACGATAACTATCCGTCTTAAGCTTAGACGGGTCAAATACATACCAAATCCACCCCCACTTGTTTAGAAAGTACCAAATTTTTTGTCTTTATTACCACCACTTGATAGTATTTGACCCGTCTTAAACTTTAGACGGATAATACCCGTCTTAAGCAAGACTTTACTGTTATAATTATGTTTAATACTTCAAGGTTTTTTTTAAAGCGTTGATGATATTTGAAAATTATAAAAATATAACAGACCCAAGTTATAATTAGGCTTTCACATTTTTCTATTCTTGGTTGGCAACAATATTAACGCAACCTACATATTACCAAGCCCAACTCGTCTAATACCAAACATACTCCCATTTAACACCAATCACATGTTCATGGAGAACCTTTTCCCCTTGATGCACCCTCATTTTTAAAAAGTAAATAAATCACATAACTATTTATTTCAATCCATTGTTGGGACAGATCTATCTTGTTTTCACTTGGTTCATGGATTTTAATTGATTAACCTACAATTGTTTCATCCTACAATTGTTTCATTTGGTTTTTGTTTTGGTTTTTTTAGCTTAAAATCTCCAGATTCACTACATGCACTTATAAATATTTACTTAAACTGTTCAAGCTTCATTTTTCCCCACTTGATTTTTTGAAAGCATTGGGAATTTGTTTTTATAAATTTTTAGTTTATTTTTTTACCGACATTTTTTTCTCAAAGTTATGATATATTTTTTTTAATTTTTTTTGGGTTTTCAAATCATATCAATTTAAATTTCATACTCCGTAGCATATCATATCAACTTAAATTTGGTTTTTCAAATCATATCAATCGTTGTAAAAATGTTGATTTTCAGAATTTGGATATCTCCGTTAATGTTTTCACAGTTTTTATTTAGAAGTTTCTTTATTTTAAAGTTGGTATATTATGAAATATATACATACTGAGTATTTTGCTAACATTGTTTGATTAGTTATATTTTAGACAAAATCATGCTTTGTTACAATTATATATATAAAGGATGAAAATATGGAAGTACTAAATTTTTTTTTATTTTGACTCATTTGGATAATTTGTAATGTAAATCATACAAATATACAAATAGAGATATGAAAACCATCTTTTAGCTTTGAAAAATGAAAAAAATGAAAAAAAATGAAAAAAGAAAATGAAGGGAGTTGATTGTTAGTGGTGGGGTCACTAAAAAAAGAAAGAAAATGAGACTTGTTGTAGTGACGACTTGTTGTAGTGACGTGGGTGCACAAAAATGCTTGAAATGTTTGTGTTTTAATAGTAGTAGGATTATAGAGTTAACAAAAAAGAGTTCATGCAATTTATATTACTATACATTATTTAATACTTTGACCTATACGAAATGTCTATTCTACAAAAAAAAAATTAAAATTAAGTTAGAGTGTTGTACAAACGGCGGGAAATAATGACAAAAATATCAATAATCATTCCAATTCAGATTTATATTTAATTTTATTAACATCGTAGGGGATAAATACATATGATTAAATAAGGTTTATGTTAAATTGTACAGGGTCAAATTAATAACTAAGAATAAGAATGTCATCACCTTTTATCGATAATACTAAAGACACGAGCGTCATCCTAATAAGTCAGTTTTAACAATGGATCAATGGACACGGTTATATCTCAATAATTATCCAATTTTCTAAGCCCATTGGAAGACGTACATTAACGTTATTTGATATTGTATCCATACTAATTAAGTGGATATTATAAAATTTCATGTTCACCCTTCTGTGACTTTACAACTTTTGTACATATACATTTTGTTAGAGTAGAAAATCGAAAGACCTAATGAAAAAGTGGCACATCAAGTGAAATACACTAACATACTTATGCCACAATGCCAATTTGTGTGCACTACGCGAATAAGGGTGTTCGTGGATGGTCTTTATTCCACTGATTAAGATCGCTAGATAAATTGAGTGAGAAAGTTAAGCGACGTTCAAGAAGTAGGCTGATTAATTTTGTTAACTAAAAGATTATCATTCCCCTAAAAAGTCAAAATAATATCAAATTTAACGATTGTGATAAAATTTAATTATTTTATAATCAAATAAAAATTTAATTCATGTCAGTAACTCAGTATTATGTTGTTATAAGTTACTTCCTTCGTCCCAATTATTTGGTTGTCTTTTATTAAAATATATCTCACAAACTATATAAAAGGTAAATAAATGAATGAGACGGAGGGAGTAATAAGTTAATGTTCAAAATTTATAGGTACTTAAAGTTACTATGTAATAAGTTAAAACGTCAAATTTAAAAGTGTATTTCTATAAGTTGATTGTTATAAAAAATTTTAAAAAATGACAATAATGTAGACCCGTGCATCGCACGGGCATAGAATCTAGTAAAATTATATAACGAATCATTTCACCAAAATATTTATTTCTCTATAAAAAAAAATCATTTTAGAAAAAAGATAATATAAACAAAACTTCCTTATTTATATTAGCTCAAATCTAGGAAATATAAAGATTCCAATTTATTTTATTAACCAATTTAGATTTTCAAAGAAAGAAACAACTTATTTGAAGAAATCTTATTAAATATGTCGTTTTTATGATTCTATTTTAGGTAACCTAAAACTAAAATAGTAATGTTTTATTATGTCATTATTTGTTACACATTATAAAAAATTTCGAAATATTTGTACCAAAAAAAAAGTAATAATTTTTTTGAAATAAGTTATATTCCATAAATAAAGAATAAAATTGAAAGCTATCATATGTTTTATGGTTTCATTATTTTTTGTTTGTTTTATTCTTTATTTAAATTAATTAAATAAATAATATTAGCTTATGTTTTTTTATTCTTATGAAGTATTCAATTTTTTTGGAATATATTGCTTAATTGATATTTTTAATGTATTTGACTTAACTTTGTTTTATTTTATTTTTTAAAATATTTCTGTAAGTTAAGAGTTAGTCGTTATATTTTATATTCAAAGAAGATTTTATTTTATATTTTTCACAGAAGCACAAAGTCGAGCATTTGTTAATAAAAAAACAAAAATTAATTTTCCGAGAGCACTACAAGGATATCTCGGGAAACAGACGGTTTTTCTGACGGAAAAAAAATTCCGTCAGTAATTTATTATCACTGACGGACTACTGGCAGAATACTGACGGAACAATAAAACTGACGGCTTATCCGTCAGTAACCGTCAGTAGAAAATGGCGCGTTGACTAAGTCAAAGGCGGCAAAATTCACTGGCGGGTACTGACGGAATTTCCGTCAGTAAAAAATGCCACTGACGGAAATTCTGTCAGTAAAATGGAACAGTACTGACGGAATTTCCGTCAGTACATAATAATATCAAAGTCAAATTATAAACCAGTCAAACATATTTCTGACGGAAATTCCGTCAGAAATTTTTTCGAAAACTCGGGAACCTGACGGATTTCTGACGGAATTTCCGTCAGTATCTATTTATTTATGTAAAAAATCGCACGAAGAACTCCGTCATTCTCAATTCATTTTTTCCCCAAAACCTAACCCCCAAATCAATTAAATCCACACTTTCCGACCACCGGCTACCTAACTACCACCGGCTAACTTCCTCCGGCTACCACTTTCCGACCACCACATCCTTGGTAAGTTTAATTAATTATTTCATTCTCTCTCTTTTCTCCTTTTGTTAATTTATATGTTCCTTATTAATTGTTTGTTGTAGATCCGACGACCACCACTAGCTACCTCCGACCGTCGACCGCCGCTACTTGTCGCCGTCGCTGCTTTGTTTGTTTATTTTCATCCTTAGGTAATATATTTACCTTTATTTTAATTTCGCCCTCCGTCTTAATCATTTGTTTGTCTTTAATTGACGTAGGATAGTAACCATTATTTTTTCTGTTAATGAAATTTTTGTTGTTAATTTAATTTCGCCTTCCGTCTTAATTATTTGTTTGTCTTTAATTGACGTAGGATAGTAGCCATTATTGTTTTTGATAATGAAATTTTGGTTGTTGTTAATATAATTTCGCCCTCCGTCTTAATCATTTGATAATGAAATTTTGTTGTTGTTAGTAGTTAGTTATTACATGTGTTTTGTATGTTAAAATTATTACATGTGTTGATATTGACTTAGTACCCGTTCAAAAATTACTCGTTAGGAGTAATTTTTGAATAGTCCCCGTTTTGGGACTGTCTTTCTACGTTCAAGTCACTTAGGTAGTAAACACATAACTTGTAATTTATTAATGAGGAAAGAGTTCGGTAACAATTCCTTTAATGTTTTCTGAATGCATATGTATATATATTTCTATGGTTTTTATATATTGAACTACCTAACACTTTCCATTGTATATAGCTTTTACTTATGGCAGGTGGGTTATCAGACGAATCATAGGTAGCACTAGTCGATGTCGTCGTGCTGATGATGAGCGGAACGAGGAGGAGGCTGCCTTTGATGACCACGAGCAGGAGCAAGAGGAGGAGCAGGAGGAGGAGCAAGAGCAGGTTACGATCCCGACGACACAACAGGAGAGTACGCGGATTATTCTGTCTCGCAATCCTGACATAGGCCATTGGTAAGTGTCTAATTAATATATAGAATACTTTTATTATCGCTAACTTTATTTTATTATCACTTTTACGCTAATTTTTATTATCTTTTATTATCGCATTCGTTCTAATATGTATCTTTTTCAGGTGGGACGACAAGCCGATCAAGCAATACGTTACTTGGTCTTTTATTCGTACCATAGGCCGAGAGTACGTCACCAAATGGAGTGAAGCGAGCCACTACCAGCGTAGGCGGATGTGGGAATACTTTCAGGTATATTTTATTACGGTTCTATCTATTACTAAAAAGTAGTTGTTTTCATTCAAAACGTGTAGTTATACAATTTCAGCAATTAGTAACAAGTTGTTTATGATGAAATAGTATCATGTCAACTCGATCGAGCCGAACTACGACCCGAAACCCGAATGGCAGAAACAGGTCACGAGGCGGATTACCTCACTTGTTAATGGCCTCAAGTATAACAAAAAAAGGCCGGATTGGGTGCTTGAAAGTTGGTGGGAAAACATTAGAAATAGGCCTGAAAGCGATCCCGAATTTGCCAAGAAGTCTAACATAAACAAGGTTAATTGACGGTCAGGTGGCGAGAAAGCTTTGGGCACCCATACTCTAGGCCGGAAGAGTTGTGCTGATGCGTTTAAAGAATTGGTAAGTCCTTTATTTTTTACTTCACAAATTTCATATTAATTATGAAGGATTAATATTGTCGATATATCACTTAATGTTTTTATACTACTTTCAGGTTGATCCTACGCCGTACAAGTTGTTTGAGAAAACAAAAAAAACAAGAAGGGCGAGTGGGTTAATCCTAGAGCTGTTAAGACAAACGTAAGTTTGTCTAATAATTACTAAGGAGTTTTTTTTTATATCCAATTTTAATACTCTTTATTAGCTTCGTTTTGTTTTGATTACTTAATGTTTTTAATTATATAATTTTTTTTTTGTTGGTTCAGGAAGCTTACACCGAGAAGATGAGTCAGCCAACGCCAACTGGCGAGACTCCATACGAATTCCGTGCATACTACAAAGCGGTAGATGGATTCGATAAGAAGTCGAGGCTATTCGGGATGGGAGACAAGGGGAAAAAAGTGTGGTATGATCCACCATGCAACAAAAGTGGACGCACATCTTTCTCCTACAATCCTACAGATTACACTCGATTCGCAAGTGAGAATACTCAAATGAAGGAGCAATTGAGTGCACTTGCGAATGAACGAGACGGGCCAATCAACAACAAATGGAGAGCCAAGCCGCGCAAATGGCTGTCATGCAAGCGGCTATATGATGAAATTTCTTCCCCCGGACTTGTGCAACTTCCCTCCTCCACGTCCAAGAGATGACAACGCGGACGACGGGCACGGTTTTGGAGGACGTACCGTTACCCCCTTAGGTTAGTAATTTATCATCTACCTAAGTTAGGGAACCCGTTGAATTTGTAAGCTTGTAAAACAAAGTTGTATGAATTTGTTTAACATTTTATGTAATGAATTCTTTTTCCAATTTCCATCGATCTTCCCCTTTATTTTTATTGCCTTTTGTTGATTCCCGACCATGCGGTCGATTTGAGTATGAATTACCGCTTTGCGGTGAACGAATGTATTTTCTGACGGATTTTCGGTGTTACCAATTGAAGTGACGCGCGTTACTGACGGAAATTCCGTCAGTAATTGACTTTACTGGCGGATTTTCGGTGTTACTGACGGATTCTTTCCGTCAGTTTCCCGTGTTCCTTTTGTAGTGGAGAAATAAAACTGAAGTATATAAAAAATTTAACTAATAACTAAAAAAATCTATGTAAAAGGTGAAATAAATAAATCAAATTATACAAAAGATTAGCTAAAAATAAAATAATCATAGCTTCCATAATTAAATTGAGATAGCTAGTAACCACACTTAATAAAATGTCTAATTTACCCTTATTTAAATAAAATTATTATTAAGTTAATAATTCCACATGTCATCTTATGGTTAGTTGTGTATGAAAAAAGTTATACACAATGCGTAAGTATAGCCTTTTCCGATAATAAAACCTAGAATTCAGAATTTCTAGCTAGTACTCGTTTTTCTTTTCAAAATATAACTAAGATTTAAGTATTTTAACTAGGTCGATCGGTTGAAATACACGTAAGATGTAGAGATATTTAGTGCACATTTGTTTACAATTGTATGATGTTTTCATTTTCCATTTGTTATCTCACTCTATCATGCTTATATTAAGATAAGATTAGGCAATTCTCGATTGGCAAAATCATTACATTACACGTTGCAAATTCATGGCCTTTTTCTAATATAATATAATTGTTGTAAATTTACATTCATATATTGACGAAACAAATTGTATTGGCATTTCTAAGTTCTAATTGATGACTGTCGTTTAAGGTACACGTTTGACGTTATATTTGAACATGTGAGGGTTGTACTAGCCAGCTCACTATGCTAAGACATGATTTCCCCTTTGTTCCTATAGACCATACAATACAAATATATATAGTACGGAGTATCGAGCAAAAAATCTCCAAGTTTGAAAATCGTCTTTAGATCAACCGTGTGTTCATATTAGACTTGGTTCCTAGTACGGTTCAGGTCAAATATAGATCAGATTATACGGTTGTAGATTTGATCAAGGGTAAAATTACGGTCCAACTAAACATAGTTTTCGACTCCTAGGCCCTCTTGTTTTACCATAGAGTATTAAATTGAACAAATATTTCAAATAATTAAATCAAATTTATTAATTATTTCCTTGTCATATTAATCGCTTACATTACTTATATTGAAAAAAATAATTAAAAATCAAGTTATTTAAATAATTATTTTATAAAAAATGATTTAACATTTATATAAAATTAATTTTAAAATTGTTTTTCTAATAATTATTCTTTAATAATTATTTTATATAATATAATAACATTTGTTGCTTCTAAAATTTAGTTGAAATAGATAGTAACATTAGACATTTTTTTTCCTTTTTGTATGTTTTATATTTACATTTCAAGTCATATTGTCACTAACCCATCGGGTTGAGCGGTGTGGGTCTGGTTTCAACTCCATAAAAAAAAAAGTTGGGCGTGGTCAAATCTGCGAATTAGATCAAATTTTGACAAGTATAATATACTTACCACGTTATATATTTTGAATTTATTAGTGTGTATATTGGCCAACAAAACGTTACTCACTAACTCCTTAGAAATTATCTATGTAATGGTAAAATTGTGACAATAAATATGATATAATATTCTCCGTAAGTGATTATTATTTAAAAAATTCTACATTCATTATTAATACATCTTTTATTTCATAACATTTTCAACTAAAAAGGTAATAAAATAAATAAACAAAACTATCGTCAAATTGTTGTATCGTAAATGGTGTAAACGTAAATTAGAAAAACATTATTAACGAGAGGCAATACTGTTTAAGAATTTTATCATAATATGAAAAAATAAAAAGGTAATTACAATTATGAAGGGCCTTAATAATCTAAGGGAAGGTGATATTCTGATTAGTCATGAATCCTTAATTATACTCCCTATTTCGGTCAATAATTATCTTTATTCAAACAAAATTCTTACCTAAATAAGCAATAAACAACTACAAAATCCGGGACTATAAGATTAATTAGGAGGCTTGGCTTAAACAAAAATTTCTACTAATGAATTTTGAACTAATAGAAATTATATTTTGTTGGTGATTGGAAAAAAATGCTTCGGATTGAGTTAAAATACTAAAGTTTCTTCATACAATTTTTTTTAGTGCAAAGAAAAGAACAATGCAATTTTGATGTTAATGGAATTTGAACCTAAATCACAAACACCACCTCTAACAACATTACCAACCTGGCAACCAAGCTAGTTTCTTAGTACAATAAAATGTAATTAAACAATTTGTTCAGTCACAACTCAGCTTAAAATATTATTTGAGGTGATTGTGATCTTCAACAAGATACTACGAAACAAATACCTTGAGTGATAAACTAACTAAACCTGGTGTGGATTGTGTCGAACTGAACAGCCCATCATAAATTGAAATCGGCTGTCCAATTACTATCATTTTAGTTTTAGTTTGCTAGTTCGTTAGTTCATTTTAGTTGTTTAGTTTTAACTCGCCACTTAAGCCCCTGTTTGGTGAAATTAATAAATGAACAGTTAAAAAGTAGTTAAAATCGGAAAAGATAGTAAAAAACTGAAAAACTATACATAAAAAGGTATCTGATAACATAGTCTAAAATTAGAAACCAATAAAATAAAATAAATCATATAAATAATGCTCGCTAAAAAGTGAAAAGGTAGCAAATTTTGACGTCAAAGAATATAGTAATACATTTTATTTATGTTCTAGTCGACTAGGTACAATATGTGTTATCTTTCTGAGTTACTTGCCAACTGAGTAGTTCCAAAAATTAGAAGCAATGATATGCAGATAGATAAAGGATGCAAAAATTAAAGTGTGTTGCGTGATAATAGACTTAACCACTCAGCAAGACACGTATACATTTGCAATCACATAACCATACGTGACTCCAAAATGATCATAGGTCTAGATTCCATGATTATATATGGCGCAATGATTACCCCAATGATAAAGAATAACAAGTGTCCTGCTTCCTAAATTCCCTTGCATCATTTTCAGTCAAACTTGGGCTCATAAAATCCTCAAACACGCTAATATATTAGCTTGTATAAGAAAATTAGATGTGTAATTCGGGAGAACCGTTCTTCTTACACTTAAGTCATTATAATATTTTGTTTTAGTCCTCCCTTTTTAAGTGTAAGGAGAACGGTTTTCCCGGATGATACAAGAATTTTTCCATTTATAATATATTCGATTCAGATTTAAATAGAGTTCACTAAGATTGATAGTTTTATTTAAATTAATCTTAATTTTGAGTACCGTCGTTTTTCATTATTTAGGTTCATTTTGCTTTGTTACCGTAATCGGTTTGTGTTATTTCAGATAGGGTCGGATAGGATGTTGTTCGATTTGAGACAATATTATTGATTTCTATTTATTTAATTGGCTTAACGTTGATTTTTTATTAATTACAAGTGTAATAATTTGAAGTTTTTCACTAAAAAAATAAAGAATTAATGAGAAAACTCATGAAGATATATGGACTCTTTTATGTGAAATAAGTATATTTATTTCAAGTCAAGTAGTTCAGTTAGAATTGGTTCATGTGTATTTAGGTTCGAGTAATTTTTAGTGTTTCAGGTATTTTAATTATAATAATGATCAAGTATAATTCCTAATTCTAATTTCAATAATTACACAACAATTACTTGTAAAATTGAGTAAATGTAAATTCAATTAAAGTTGATAAATTTAAGGTTACAAAAATTAGGGTTTATGGGGAATGGGGTGGATGTGGTTGCAAGGGAGGGGGCTAATTGTGCCGAAGGGGGAGAGGTCTGGTCGGTAGGGGGGGGGGGGGGTCATATGTACGTAGCGCGACATGCAAGAGCGGGAGGATTTAGATTTGAAGAGAGTGATCGATTATATAAGTTTTATAAAATTAACAGAAATAGTGAATTTAACTCTAAAAATAGCAGAAGTAACCAAGGTAAATAATAATAACCGCGTGAGTAGTGAAAGTAATAATATTAACATGAGACATAGTGAATGTTTCTCATAGGTTGGATGATAAATTTACCTAGCTCTCATCATAAATTTATGATGTGTCAGAAAAAAATATGTTATAAATTTTAAATTTATGAATTAAGTAACTCAAACGTAATTCAATTACATACAAAATAAAATTACAGAGAAAATAAAATTTAAATGATAAATAAAGTTAATCCTAACAAAGTTCATAACTAAATAGATAGAAACTCTAGATAATATTTACCTTCGTCATATTTTCAATCCCTCGGTCTACCGATGTACTCGGAACGGTCTTTTAAGTCAGTAAATTTTGTTGCACATTATTTGTATAGGTCTTTAACCTAAAGAAAAGAAAAAAAAAGTCAAGGGTTGAAGACTTAAGATGAGACCGATCACGATTTCATGAGGAAGCAAGTCTTTGTCATTCAGAAAAAGACATAACTTAGTAAAACAGGTGACACATACATAATGTTAAGAGTTGTCTAATAAAGACATATCACCTAACAGACTAACTCCCTCTTATGTTTAGGGTGAAGAGAGGAAGAGCTATCTTAGATTTGTAAGGATGGATCAAATAATGTTCTTGGAAAACGTGGGGTTTATCGCACTGCCTCAGTCAAACCAATTTAACTCAACTAATATAGTAAGTGTAGTCGAGATTGAACCAAAAGAAGAACAAGAATCGAGCACCAGTTCGTCTCAAAGTACAAGCTTTTACATAGGTTGTCCCTAGCTACTAAGTACTTCGTACTAACTAGACTATACGAAACAAACGCTTCACTAATGTTTTGGATCACAATTATCCAATACGTACGTACCAAGCAATTCAATGACTATACTTATATGGTAATCATTAGGTAATTAACAATGCAGTAAAACCATGTTTTAAAATAAATATAAACATATATTATTTTAAAATTCTTAAAAGTTACTCTCTCATATTCACTCATTTCTTCTTTCCCTTTCCTTTTTGCCCAAAAATTAAGGATATGAATTCGAACCACACAATTACCTCACGTACATATGAATTTAGATCACACAAAATACCAGTGGCGTTTCCGACGGGGGTGCAATGGGTGCATCTTCACCCCCTTTACTCAAAAATAATTATAGTTTTGTTTAGTAGAGAAGCATAATAATTATGGGGGTCTAGTGGTTATTAATACTATTTCTAAGTTGGGGGTTGTAGTTTCAATTCTTGTACTCCCTCCGTCCCGGTCATTTGTTTACCTTTGCTTTTGGCACAATTATTAAGGAAATGCTAGGGGACCATTTGTAGTGGTCCTTGGTGGATGACAAGTGGACAATAGTCCCATTGGCACATCAAATTACTCATAGAAAACATTCTCAATATAGAAAGGTAAACAAATGAATGAGACACCCTAAAATGGAAATGGTAAACAAATGACCGGGACGGAGGGAGTATAGAACAATTTTTAATTAATGTTATATCACCATACATTTTGTCTAACTAAACAAAATTTATGTCATGTAACTCGATATTTTCATTGTTAGAAAAAATTAAACACCCCCGTCCATCAAAACCTAGAATCGCCTATGCAAAACACACTCCAATGATAAATTGAATGAAGGACGATCCTATACTCTTATATATAGGAGAGTTGTTTATTTAATTACTTGCGATTCAACATGTATTATTTACGATGATTAACTATTGGGCCAAAGATACCAGTCCGAGTAAAGCTTACCCTCATATAAATCAACCTTTACCGCACAATCCATTACTGGTTGGGCTCAAGTAGCCCAAGCTGGATTTTCCATTCAAAAGCCCATTCCAATTTCCAAGCCCTTATGAAAGAACGTCATGAACTCACCACTCACCATCACAAATGAGACCGTCTCACACAATAATTACCGTATTTCAAATTCTCTTTAATTTAGATTAATGTCATCTCACAAGTACTGCTAGTGTTTTAATCTAACTTTAGAAGTGTACGAGTGTCGTGTCGTTGCTATATGGACGGGTTAATCTAGCTACAAGAAAATCAATGATTCAATACTAGTTGTCTCAAATTAGAAGCTAGCTAGGTAGATTTTGAATTGGTTTGGTTTTAAGAACAAATTTTAAATGTCACCAAATTAATACTAAGAAATCCATGAATTTTACCAAATAGTTTAAAGAACTACATACTGCTTTACGGGTCAAAGATTAGATCCGAATCTGGCCTCGTTAACCCGCTTTTCAAGTCTTAATATATACTCAGTATCATGAAAAATCTCTTCATAAAATTACAGTAATGATCGCACGTTGCGGTTTGTCTAAATTATACGGATCTCATTTTAATAATTTTTTTTATTCACTATGAGAGGTATTTGAATTAATGATAAATAAATAATTGAAACGAAGTGGTATGGTATACATTACTCCATGCATGATCGAGGTTGTGTCTCTATATATATACACGGAGAAAATCAATAAATATCCTCACAAACTTCTAATGGTTAAGTATCTCTCACTTTGATAGATAAGAGAAGGCTAAAGAATCACAAATGACTTGTCTTTTTCAATATAATTCATGTGGGTATTATTTCTCATTTTAATCCGTCACAACCTTCTGATGAATATGCCCGTCACAGATAAAGTTTGAACGATGAAAGAATGAGGAGAATGCCCGCCCAATCTCATTGATTTACGGCGGTGTATGACTGCATGTGTAAGCATTGAAAAGCGACAATCTTAGCAATGAAGGAAATTAAAGGCACTTAAAGCTTAACAAACAAACCACTACCAAGTTTTTTTTAAAAAATTGAAAGGCTTTTAGGGTACTTTAGCAACACATTTATCTGATTTTAGTGTTTACTTGAGTATACACTTCAATTCTCTGACTTACTTTCATATATAATCCATGAGATTGGAAAAGTTTTGCAATTTTTTTGTGGGATACACAACCAATAAGTCCCATATAAGAAGAAACATAGGCCTTTCTTTATGTGTCATTTGTCCATTAACCCAACGTTAGCAATTCATTTTAAAGTTTCAATTTTGTACAACTTTAAATACTTTCAGTATACGACTATACGAGTATGTTGCATGTGTTATTCCTTTGCATGCATGAGCAAATCAGAGTGAGCATAAAGGTGCTCACGTACTAACGTTCACGTTTAAATTTTAGATTTATGGTGTTAATTACTCCGTCGTATCTTAGAGAGTACGTACTCGATCGTAGTATACTCATTATGTTCTGTCATAGGTTGTCATATTTTTTTTTTGGTGTTCTAGTCATTTGTTGTTTTTTCTATATTATGAAGGTTTTTTATGAATAATTTGAACCCTAGTGGGATGATTGTTCACTTGATATCCATTATGTAGAACCACAAAGTAAAACAAGAAATAGTCTCTATTCTTTCGGTGGTCTTTGTCTCAAAATGAAAGGACAATAAATGTCGGGACGGAGGGAGTATATATAAGTACAATAAATAAACGGTTTGCCCTTACATTGTAACTCCTCATCAAAACCGAGATTAATCTCTCCTCTCCCTTAGCAACCGCCCCATCCATACAAGTGAAGGGTTCTGTAACGATTTTCAACAAATTTGAATTACAGAATTCCCAAGATCTCATGCATGTTAAGTATTAAGATTAAACAAAAAGGGTGATTAGCAAACTTACTTGGATGCGGAAGAATTCCAATAATATGCTAATAAAAAGAAGTATAATAAAACTCAAATCGCAGCTTCGTGAATAATAATATAATCCGTGAGACCGTCTCACAATAACGCCCCAAGTGTTGCGCCTCTACCGGTATCCACACAATATGAGTGTGTATGCTAGTACAAACTTTATGAGCAATTTTCTTCCCTCTTAGTTCCCTTGAGATTTTTCTCTCTAGAAAAACTCATGATAAACACCTCCCTCGATATCTCTTTATATAGGGAGTTCAAGGGAATCCTAGACCATCTAGGATAAGGAAAGTATAATAAGAATAATAAATATTATTCTTATTCCTTTAATAATTAATCAATATTAATTATAATATTGCCCAAAACTCATCTAGTGTGTGACCCTGTAGGACTGACTAATACTACCCGAGTCCCAACTCATTTAGGACTCAGACTACAAGCGGCTCCTAGCAGAACATTGTAGCCACATAGAATTAATCAGTTATACAATATTACGGACATATGGGCATATTAACTCCTTCAGTCTCCCACTTGCACTTATGTCCTATAAAGCACCATAATCTCTTTGCTTCTATCTCTTCAGATGAGAATAGGGTAGGCGAAGTATCATCCCTATAAATCTCAATCTCTTTTCTCGAATTTCTGAGCTGAATTGTTACAACAGACGACTGACTTTCACCTCGTCTGGGCATGGCCATGCACTGATACAATTCACACTCTTCGAGAGGCCGAAGATGATAAACTTCTTTCACAAAGAAGGAGCAAATCTCATCTTGTCTAACCACATCCTATCACATGTTCCATGACAAGTCCAACCATCACCTTTATAGCCACCAGTCACGGTTGACGTTTGGTGATGTCAAAACTAGCACTTCACATATACAGAATAATGAAAGACTCAGGTCTAAAGACTACCAATTACGGTGAAAGAAACTTTGTTGACACTAAGCGAAACCTTAACAAAGTTCTTTGACGGGTCCGTCTAATACATATTCCTAACATGTATCAATGTGCCTGGTTTGATATCGCAATATCAATGACTTACGGAACATAGTCATCGACCAACTCACATACTAATCATTATAAGGCATAAGTGTTCCTTTCACTATGCCATGATTAGAGACTTATATAAATACATTATCTTATAAAACAGAGTTCCATAACCAAGTCACGCACTTGGTAATCTGTTTAAACAATGTATACTATTTTGGGACAAACATTCAATTATATCATAATTAAATGCAAAATCAATTCTTTTATCATATAAAAGAAACATGTCATACAAACGTATCAATCATGTCGAACATAACCTCCCACTGAAAAGAAGACCTCTCGGTAGTATTAAGACCACTCGCTAATGCGTCTTATACAAATCGCAGTATTATGACTTTTCATATTATAGCCGCGAAAGAGGTTTTGTACGGGACATGCAACCATTGCATCGGTCATTATCTTGCATATATTTATTTTACCTTATCTAAATAAAGTAAACTCAATAACACGCGTTTGATTCATAAATCAAATGTACTCTTTGTTTCTTCATAAGCAACAAAGTATATAGTGTGTATATGTTTGATTTTTTCAAACCAAGCACTCTATTTGATGCTTCATAAGCAACAAAGTACTCATTTTGTTGTAAAATTAGTCATACCAACGTGCTTGAAACCATTTCAGCTTGCAATTACTTTTCATATAAACAAAATGTGTCCAGATTACAATCGGGAACCATACTTGTCTATTTGAAGTTGATATCAATGTAACACGCTTACAATGATTACTTCATCACAAGAAGAACACTTTCTTGGTTTTTTAATATGAATATTTTCACAAGTTATTCATAACAGTCACAAGGACTAGATCGGTATTCTACTCGTCATACAAGCGCATATTAAACAACATATTTGCTAATAAGTCTCCACGAGACAACAAAATGTCGTTTCTTGAAAACGTATGTCAACTACATACCAATCATAAAAGAGATTTTACTCCCACTAGTTTCCTTGTACACACAATACTATCATCATCTCAAAGAAATCAAAACCATTTTGAATTACTCTGTTAAGATCGATGATTCCAACCTTTGGATACTTGTTTCGGTCTATAAATAAACCTTTGAAACTTTCTCATTTACCTAGCGCTCCATAATTACATGAATATTAAGATGTGTCTTACACAACTTATTGCATATTTCCATTTAAGGAAAAATATATTATTCACGTACGCCTCCTGTCAAACTCATCTCATGAATATTGAATAATGACATTTGTTAGGAGAATCCAAACACTATATGGTTATGACACCACCAGGTGTATCAATCAAAGTCCATACTTTGTAATGATATATGAAATCATTTTGGATCCATGACACAAGCCATTTTACACTTTTAGAGTTGGAGCCTATCATTGATTTCTTTAAAGGTCAAACTTATGCGGGGCTTAATCACAAATGATACATCCATGAATCTTCATGGATTTTACCTATCTCCTTCAACATTTGAAGAACTATGTGATTCTTTACCTTTTTCAGGATTATTCTACTCCCACTATTACAATTCTCATTAAAAGAATCATTCCAAGTGACAAACACTTTGTACTGGAATGAAGGGTAGATTTGATATTCTATCTTAGAATACCCCGTAAAGTATATGTAAGAAATTCGAGACTAAATTTCAGAAAACTGTTTTCTTAACATTTTAAAAGTCTCAAATATCAATAAAATATAATAGGAACCATTCCAAGCACATATCTTATATGTAATATATTTTCATTGACCTAGATAGAAACAATTTCAAAATTGTGTACCAAGATACTTTAGAGCGCATAACTCCAAAAATAACGAGATCTGCATGACTCATCATGTTGGAGCACGTGTCCTCACACAAATAGTGCATTGTTATATTATAAATCTCATTTTGGAATATTAGTGGGAGACTAGTATTTGATACTCCACGTCAGTTGATTAACGTAAATCGATAACGGTCAGCTGACTAGAGTTAGACGTTATGGTCGTATGACGGCGGTAATCAACTGACCCCTTTCGGTCACACCTATAGGATGAGACCCAAACAGAAATCTAATTATTTGTATACGATACATATTAATTAGTACTTTACATATATATTTGATATATGTTTAGTTACGAGAGTTAATTATTGGAAATTGAGTTACGAACTCATTCCGAATAAGTTTATTAGTCAAATATACGATAATTGACTGAATAAATTTTACGTCTTATTTTAATACGATTAAATAAGATTTAATTTAATGATTAATAGTTAATTCATTAAATTAGTTGAGGTTATGCATATACTTTGAGGTAGAGGTGATTAGTTTTGAATTACATGGAAAGGGAGTTGTAAAATAAAACTAACTAGGCAATTGTGGGACCCCAGGAGATAGTGATATAATGATTTAAAAACAATTAAAAGTGAAAGGATGATATTTAATTTATAAGGGGAGTCCATATAATTGTTATATGATCAAATTCACCCTTAATTATACAAGATAATTAAGCATATGATTATAAGTATTTGTGGGACAAATATCAAAAATCAAAATGAACCATATGTCACTAGTGGAGGCCGTATTATTGTAGTGTATAACATGATGATTGTTGTTTCTTGTATTACACTACAACATGTGATCATGTCATGTTTATGACACATGATCATGGTCTTATTCACTCCTACACTCAACTAATTTGCATGAGATTATTTTAAGCAAAATAAGAGGCCACAAGGGTTCTCTTTGGCCGGACCATGTGTCCTTAAATGGACTAGATTGTTGTTCATTTTACTCCACTAGTTCATTCTTATTTGCATGCTTATCTCACTAAAATCCTCATCTCTCTAAAACTCTCAAACACTAATATTTTTCCTATTACTAGAGTAGTAATAAATCTAATATTAGTTCATATTATCACTTGTGTTTTCTAGTCAAAAACTAAGTGATTAGTTTGGGTTTTTCTCTTGGGTGCATCTTAAAGGAGATCTTCTAACTTGAAGATTACAAGGAGGATCATCTATTTCTTTCTAACACAAGATCAACAAGAAAGGTGTTTCTTGTTGTGCCCATATAAACCGAAATTTCCCAATGTAAGGAAATTTCTTCTTACTTTTTATTATGCATTTTAATTTGCATGCATGTTACATAGATCATTATTAAACACTAAATTAATAAGTAATTTAGTAACTAATTAGAAGAGTCTAATTAGGGTCTATGAACTTTCATGTGGTATCAGAGCTAGCTTGTAGCATGCATGTTGATTTTGAGCATTTAAATCGGGTTATACGATAACTTGAGTAAAATCGAAAATTTATGTTAAAAATGGTTTTCACGAAATTTTCTTATTTGCATGCATACCTACTGACCTCAAAATGTTTGTGGTCAAATTTGGTGAATTTACGAATTATTTTGCTATTTATTATGATTTATGGCCTTTATAATCGAGTTAGCATGCGGTTTTATGTTAAAAGTTAACTAAAAATAGTTGCATGTTGAATCTGGCCTCAAATTTTTAATATGTTGTCACATGCATGGTGTAAATATTGTATGTAATTTTTCGTGACATTTAGTCATGTATTGCATGGTTATTGATTTTTATTGGATAAAGATCGATTTAAAGGAGTTATTTTGTTCTTAAAATTGAAACGAGACTTTCTGGAGTTAAAATTTTTTTTGTACATTTTAAAATATTATTTATATCATCCTGGTAAAATTTGAAAATTTGTTTCATCATTTTACTATTTTAGTTGGTTTTTATTTGATAAAAACCGATTCTTATAAAGCTATTTGTTCATAAAATCATTTCAAATTTTTTGGGCAAATGTTTTTTGTTCTTGAGGTTCCTGGAAGTGTTCCAGAATGTACAAATATTTTTGTTTTCAATTTTAATGATTTTTAATTTTATTTTGGGTTTAATTCATAAAAGTTATGAATAAACCTCTTTAAATAGCAAATGCGATCAATTCAAACTAATTAAATACAAGTGAAATTAGTGGGGACTAATTTTGAGTTCTAAATCAGTTTAGATAATTATTTTGAGCTTAAATACGATTTAAGTGTTGATTATTGATTTTTAGTAGATAAAATCGATAAAATTCGTAAAAACCGAGCTAGAATGAACATGACAAGTGTTGAGGGTGATTTTGGCATGATTTTACAGCATGTTTATTTATGTTGTTGAATGAATGAATGTCATTTATTTATTTTATTGCAAGATGTACCTAGTATGGCCTAGATTATTTTAATCGGTATTACCCGTAATGTAAGGGAATACCGATTTGGTTGTAATTTATTGCGATTTCGTATCGCCGTTTTGTAATAATTAATAATTTTATTTTATAGATCAAATGTATAATAGGAATTTGCTATGTATTCATTTGTATTTTTGTAATTATTTATTGTGAAGACGGTGATTCCCAAAGTCGGCGTTCCAAAAGACGGTGCCATATTGGAAGGCGTTCCAAGAAGAGGCAAGGGACCAAGGAGTTGGTTTCCGATTTGTAATCATCTAGTTAATTAGATTAGCTAGGTGGCCATACTAGGATTTAATTTGATTGCGTGCTTTATTTTTCCGCACATGCCAAAATCACCAACATGCATTTTATTTATCGATTGTCAATTCAACGTTATTCAAAATTCACCGACTTAGTTCACTTATAGGGAATTAATAACTAAAATTGGCAAGACCTCTCACATAACTTAAAAAGGGAATTGAGATTTAGCCTTACCAATTGAAGCACCTATGAACCCCGTGTTAATTAGAACAACCACAACGTGGACCTTTTTACCTCGGGTAAGTAGGGTGATACGATCACACGCCTAAATTGGGTTGGACTCACCAAGATAAGCGTTATCTTGGGACTAGGAGATGGGTTTAGTTGAAATCCGTCGACCGAGAGTTCTAGGAGTAGAATTAGTCAAAAGTTGACTTACCGTCTTTTACATAACAGTTGCATAACATGTTCTTTTGTCTAAAATGCGGGTCTCGGAATCGCTTATATAATTTCGTGAGGGGTCATTATATGAGTGACTTGTTTAAATTGTTTATACAAGTAAAATTGATTAAAACAATGAATGTTAATATTTTCTAATTTTGTTGTAGTTATTCATAATTCGCAATGGCAAACAATAACAACACCGTTCAACTAGGAAAAGACTCATGGCTAAGGTCCGTAATGGACAAATGCATCTTAAAAGACGATGGAACTAATTTTGTCGAGTGGGAGCAAACGATCAAGGGGGCGGCGTTATCGGATAACGTTTTACGCTACTTGACCGAGGCACCTCCCAATGAACCCGGCCCAAGAGCCACTAATGCGGCCAAAGCCGCATATGAGGAATACCTTAAGGTAGCAAACGACGTCAAGATGGTCTTGATTTGGTCGATGTCCTCAAGCCTTAAGCAACAATACATCACCCTTGGAGCATATGAGATATTCTCTAGGGTGACATTGGCCTTTTCTCAATCACCCGAGATTCGCCAATACAATGTTATGACTAGGCTTTTTTAAGCCAAGTTAGAGAAGGGCCAAAAGGTTGGCCCACATGTGCTTAAGATGGTGGAACATGTTGACACTCTAGATCGTCTAGGGGTCAAGATTCCTAAGAAGCTAGCGGTTGGCCGCATCCTTCACTCACTTCCTCCCAAGTTTGCCCAAGCTAGGGCAAACTATAACATGCATGGCATGGATAAGAGCTTTCACGAGCTCCCTGCTCTCCTTACCCAAGTCGAAAGGGATGTGGAAGCAAGTGGGAGTGAGCAAAAGGATGTTCTTTCAATGAGATTGAAGAACTTGAAGCTAGGGGTTCAAAAGGGGAAGGGAAAAGCCAAGGCCCAATTTAAGAAGCAAGGAAAGGGAAAGGGCAAAGCTATTATGAATAGCAATGCCAAGGCTAAGGGTAAGAAGCACGCCGAAGCCGAATGCTTTTATTGTAAAGGCAAGGGACATTGGAAACGCAATTGTCCCAAGTATTTGAAGGATAAGAAGGAGGGATGTGTGACACCGTCAGGTATAATCCTCTCTTCTCTCTATATGATAGATATTAACTATGCTTGCACTTCCACTTGGGTATTTGATACTGGATGTGGTTCTCACCTTTGTAATCACTTGCAGGGGCTGAAGGACGTGCGATCACTAGCCAAGGGTGATGTGGACCTACGAATGGGGAATGGAGCAAGAGTTGCCGCCGTCTCCGTAGGAACTTATGTATTAACCTTAGCTAGTGGTCTTGAGTTGTATTTAAATAATTGTTATTTTGTACCCTCCTTGACAAAGAACATTATCTCCATTTCCGTACTTGACGTGGAGGGTTTCTCTTTTGTAATCAAGAACAATAGTTGTTCGTTTTCTTTTAATGATGTGTTTTATGGTAAAGCCATCTCTATTGGAGGTATCTATGTTCTTGATAATGTTAATGAAATATATCATGTAGAAAGCAAGAAGCTCAAATTAGGTGAACCTAATCAATCATATC
>JAIUZE010001109.1:0-16019 GCA_022085475.1 Heliosperma pusillum | reverse complement strand
CCCTCTATAATAAAAGCTCATTACCAAACTACTTTTACAAATCACATAAGTTGTTAATTATGAATTTGATGCTTATGAAATTTTAAAACTTTAATTGAAAAACTTTAAGTCAACTTAATCTGAAAAAAAGTTTTATTGATAAAAAAGGTAATTACTTGTTCAATATGATAATTAAGAAGACGTACTCTTTTTTGCATATAAATTTGGATGTTTATAGTTGATAATAGTAAGTAATTTCCTTAACGCTCATTGAGAACCCACTAAATAAGTCCTTAAGTTTAACCTAAACTATTGGACACTAACAATGTTCCATTTACAATATATATCAAATTTACGATAACTTAAATATATATCAAATCACTCTATTTATTAGCTAAAAAATACCAAAAACTTTATCTTTATTATCATCATATAATAGTAATCGATGAGTAAGACAAATAACACCCGTCTTGAAAAACTTACCGTAAATTTGATGATCCAAGGAAGTTGTAACTTGACTTTGATGGTCAACGACGAAATCCAAAGGACCCTACGCAATGCTAATCTTTGAAAAAGCACATGGACTAAGCAACCGACATCTGCCAATTAAAAAGTTAAGCGTTATGCACGACAATTAACACCAAGTTAAAGTACCCTTTTAAATTTATAATCCATGTCACTCTGTCTATATTTACGTGGATCGCACTTGTATACATTGCTTTCACAACCTTTTTTTATTTTGCTTTTAATATAGCACATGTAGATATGTGATACTCCCTAGTCACCTAGGTAGCACGGACACTTCTCCTAACCAGCCGTCCCGTGTCGGACACCGTGTCGGACACACGGACACCTATAAACAAGGAATGTGAGATTGAAAGACTAGAAAATGTTGATTAGAAGATGAGTTTGGGTGGAAAAACTAATTAGAAGATGAATTTGGGTGGAAAATGAGAATAAATTATAGTTAAAGTCAAGTTTTACACTCAATTATTTACATTTAATATCAAATACTAATACAAAAATAAAATTGTATGTTATTTATAACTATAAAATATATATTTTATTAAATTTAAATGTCGTGTCCCGTGTCCTAAATTTCACGAGATGCCGTATCACGTGTTCGTGTCGTGTCCGTGTCTGTTTTGGTGCTACCTAGATGTATACTAGACTCCCTTCCTGCTTCCCTTTTCATCTCTTCAAATAAAATTAGGGTTCTTCGTCGCTAGACTCTCTCAACTCATTAACGCAGCAAGTCTACAGCAACTTCAAGGTCATCAACAATGGCGAGCACTAAAGTTCAGAGGATTATGACTCAGCCTATTGTATTTTCCTTCAATCACTCTTTATCTTTCAATTTCTTCTTAATATTTATGAATTTATGATTATATCTCACTCATGATTTTGTTCGTTCTTGTCATGGATTTCGTTTACTCCAGAACTTGATTTTCAGGTTTCTTCAAAGTGTATGTTTTATTTCTCTCTTCTCTTAATTTCTCGATTTTTTTATGCTGAGTTTGTTTTACGATATAGAAACCCTAATTTGTTGATTTTGAATATTTGGGGAATTTATAATGCAGAAAGCTAAGATTCAGATCTGGTTGTTTGAGCAGAAGGATTTGAGGATTGAAGGCCGTATTATTGTAAGTTTTTTTTCCTCGTTTTAGGTTAACTTTGATTTCCATTTGTTGCTTATATATTTGCGTTTGTTGTTGTGTTAATTTCCATGACGATTGTATGCAGTTGTTTGTGACGATTTCGTGATGAAGTCGATTATATTCGTTGTATTTTAATCTGTGTTGTGAATTCGTTGTTAAACTTTAATGCAAGAATGTTAGGATGTAGGCTTCTTACTGGTTAATAACCAGTTTATGGCTCATTCACGCGTGTAGTACATTGAGACAGTCATTGGGAACGAGCATAGGCGAGAATTTGAGTCTTGGCAATATGCTATGTTTATGCAAGTTTCTGTTAACATGTTTTGAGTACCTGCGAGTGAATGTCACACTATTAGGAAAACACAAAATATGTGAGATGATTGCTTCGGTAGAGTGTTATAACTTATTTCTGCGGCGATTTTCGTTATAACTTGCCTCGGCCGTTAATAAAGTGTTTCTGGATTGCACTTTAGCTCATAGCTCATGAGGCACTAGCGAAAACACCTAGGCGTGTTGTCTCGATATGGACATATGGTACATCTAGCAAAGCGCTCTACTATGCAATTTTCATATTTTCTGCGACTAGGTTTTCTATTACCCCCTTCCCTTTGTCACATTATTCCTAACTGCTGCTACTTTGCCTGTTAGCCATCTTTAACTCTCAAAAACATATTGGTTGCACAAAATTGTCTTTGAAATAACAAATTTTGTTTGAAAAAATAATGCGCCTCGTATATATGTGGTGGTGCATGCCAATATCTCGCTTATTTCACCTTGTAACATTGGCATGCCTCGCTCCTTTCAAAACTAAGCCTATTATCTTTTTTTCCAAAATGCGCCACAAAGCCTATCTGCCTATGTGTTGGAACCGAACAGAGCTACATCATCTCAAAAACATAGTTGTGGGTAGTTGGTAAACAATGGCATTGAGCTACATCATCTCAATGACATTGTTTATGTAACTGACATTTCTTTAGTTATTTGTGATCTTTGAAGTTAGTGCCTCTTTAGCAAATTACCTCGTGTCATTCAATTCAGCTAGGAAAAATGGAAAAGTGGATGACTGGGAATAAACTGGAATGCGAAAATAAATTTTTAAGAGTTTAATAAATTGGTTGGAAACTGAATCTCCAACTCGTTTTTGTTTAATTGCTTCCTAAATCCACCTCAACTCTGAATACTTGCTACACTTCTTGCACCCATTGTTAGCTCTTTGAGACATCAGCCAGATGTCGCCTTACTTAGTGATTTTTCCCACTCTATACAAGCACTGCCACTTGATTTATGTAGGCATTCCCGCCGCATCACAAAATGACTGCTCTAGTTGCTCTCTTATCCCATTTACCTAGACCATCATTGCCTCCTGTTTTTTTGTTACCTTCTTGCAACAATCAAGAATATCTGCACCTCATGTTAGTTTCTGAGATGTCATTGGTTTGGTCCTGATACTTGATCTCTAAACTTGCGACTAGTTTCATTTACTGGCTTCCTCCAATTCTTCAAGAAAAAGGGAGTAGAAAGTGAATTACCGAAATGTTGTGTTTCATTTACTGATTCCTGTTGTGTTTATTTTAATTTAAAACTATAGTTGGCTACTTGGCTTCTTCTAATCAACTGTTTTTCTTGGCTGTGCTGTAATCTCATCGCCTACTCACTAAGTCACTGCTCATTGTAGTCAGTGTATAGAATACTATCATAGTCATCCAATTGCTGTGTATCGTCTTTTGTTAAGAATACTAGCTAATTATTCGGATTCTTTGCTATCAAAACATTGTTTCGTTGGTGTAAACTTTATAACTGTTTTGAGGGGCTAGGTATGTGTAGCCATGTAGGCATGTGATTTTAAGCACAATTAGCTAGCACTTGGTTTTTCTTAGTTGATAGTACCTCTCCAGACTCAGAAGTAAACCTGACAAATGGGTCATTCCGGTCTGCTCTGGGTCAGGTCAAGTCATTTTGGATATTTTTTAGCGCTCCAGGTCACTTCGTTTTGGGTCTGCGTCATTTCAGGTTGTTTTCATCATTGTTGTCGTAATTTCAAATTAGTAATCTTGGAATTCATTTCAAGTTATTAACGACCGGACGAAACTCAGAAATAACCCCTTACGTGCGAAAGTATCAGTCTCTTACATATCAGTCTTCATGTGTATTATTTGCATTATTTGCTGATAAAAAGGAATTTGCATTATTTGCTTTGATGGGAAGCAATTTTTACTGTTGATGTTTAAGTCTCTTACATATCAGTCTTCATGTGTATTATTTCCATGCTCTAAATTTGCTCTTTGTAGGGATTTGATGAGTACATGAACTTGGTTTTGGACGATGCTGAAGAAGTCAATGTCAAAAAGAAGACCCGAAAATCGCTAGGTAGGATATGACGTGAATGCTGAAGCTGGATTGTTGATTGTTTTTTTATGCCTCATTAGAGTTTAACCATCTAATTTGTTATTGGTTCAGGGAGGATCCTTCTGAAAGGAGACAACATTACCCTGATGATGAACACGTCAGTGATTTATTTCTTTTCCTTACACCTGTCTTTGCAAATCAATGTTTCTTACACGTTTCAATGTCATTCCCTCGTCTTCTACCTTGCTCTTTTCTTTCTTTACTTCTGTAAGTTCATTGCTTCCTTGTTATGTGTTTTCCTGCAGGAGTAAATGAGCCTCAGGGGATGGACTTCAACAGGTCGAATTCTCAATGCGACGTCAAATTTCGTGCTTATTGTAGAGGTTTTGTGTGAAAACTTGCGGATAAGTTTAGTTATCAACTCTATTGTCTTTGTTTCCCTCCCAGTTTGTTGGACGCTGTACTGAGTTATTGACTATTAGTGCAATAGTACTACTGTAGATTCATCCTTCAGTTGCTGAAGTTCTCAGATGTTAGCTTTCATGCCATTTCTCTTATATCAAGTTATTTTAGATTGCCATGCTCAGATTGGGTGTCTTGATTGGGTCGATTCAGGGACTACTTACCTTGGAAGGCTTGAACTGTCATATTTGTGTCGAATTTGTCAGGATGTACAACTTTTGGAACTTAGATAGGCAGGGCATGTGACATTACTACTTACTACTTTCTAGTACGCTAGTTATACTATTTCTACAAAGTTTAGCCATGACTCAGAAAGCGGGATTCTTGGGACCATTACTACGAACTTGCGAAAAGATTTTTAAACCTTTTTTTTCATGAATTATATACATCTCTTGCTTGTATGTAAGTAATCAAAAAGCCGCAAGTTCCTGTGAACATTAAAAATCCTAGGCAAAGCTCTCCTCAGCCATAGGTTACATCAATTAGGCCAAACAAAGCTTATTTATCATAAATAAATGGCAATTATGAGTACTTGTTTGGCAAAAATAATTTCTTTACTTGCGTAAAGGATTACAAATTTATGGTTATGTAAGAATGAAGCCGTTTGCATCATTAAAACAAAAAACAATTTAGTGAACTTAAGGTACTCACTCCTATCTGAAAAATCCACCAAGACTGAGACTGTCATCTTTGGTAATTTGTCGCGGTATCAATGGAAGATCAAAAGGTCCCAATGAGTCATTCTGAAATAAACAACGCAAAAACGAGATTCAATAGTGACACACTGATACCTAGTTAGTGTTTGAGGTCAAATTAATATCATAAAAAGAAAAGGTACATACCCATCTAATGCTGGATAATCCTAGGCTGTTTTCATTGTTGTAATATCCCGCTGAGCATGGGAGGGGTTCTGCACTCGGTTTCTGAACTGCATTGCAGCCATTTTCACCATTTTGCAAGTTGGCCTGTAAGGAAACAAAGTCTTAGATTTATGGCAGTTCCTTCACAGTAAAAAAGGTAGATTCTGCAAATGTATCATCCTGTAACGATTCATATGACTCGATCCAAGCTATGTTATTCAAATTTGGATAGAAGTATCCGACACATGGGCGTATCCAAGAGGTGTACCACGTGTTGTTGTGCTCAGCTATTTTATACCAATAACTCGTGTGTTTGCTTAAAATGAAATGTCGAAGTGACTAAGTGTCATATTCATGTCAGAAGGTCGAATGCCAAACAAGAAGTCGAGAGATTTATGACGGAGTAACAAAGTGTTCATATCTTAACTTGCCGAGAGTAGATCAAACATGTGCAACAAACCTAAAAAAAAAGCGTAGACAAACCTCTGACTTGAAGAATCTTGATGGTCTGGAAGCAGTGTCGTGGCTGGATAACCCAGAAAACGCGCCTCGACCAAGAGACAAAAAATCTTTGTTCGACGAGGGTTTTGGCAATAAAAAAGAATGGCATGTGTCTTCAGCATCCAAGATTGAAGAGGGCATATCAATACTAGTTGAAACATTGGAGGAGTTTATTTGGTTGATGAAAGCATCCATCGAGTCAGTCGTGGGCTGAAATGTTAATCTGCTACTGCCTGATGCATTAAATCTACCCTGCAGAGATGTTTCTGACAGAAGACCTCCAATGCTTATGTTACTTAAATCAGACAACAGTACCAGTGGTTGTGAAAGCTCTCTTTCGGTCCATGCTTCCTGAATGAAAATAAAAAATGAAGCAAGTTTAAGTTTGTTCAAAGACAACAATACTCCTACCTTTAGATGATATCAAAGGATTCAAAGCACTGTTAACGCCTTAACGGCAAGGTGTAAGAGCTAGGAGGGAAGGGGAAGGGAGTAGGAATAGAGCATTTAAGTTTCTTATAAATCCCTATGTTGGAAGGATTTTGATTTGGCTTAGGAAGAAAAATGAGTCCCTCCATTTCCCTTCCTCCCATTTTCCTCGAACCAAACTAGGGAAAATGAGCCCATCCTTTTCTGTTCCCTCTTTCTTAATATCCCTCCATCCAAAAAAAGACCTAACAACAATTAAATTGAAAGCAACATAGCATCTCGTCAGACCACACGTGAGCATAAGAAACTGAATGTCATAACACAGCGTCAAACAAATTTCTATAAATGCCAGAACCACTTAATATCCCAACACCACAAACATGACTACCCTTGTCACAAAAGAAAAGAGGAGGATCATTAAGATTGGAGGATCATCAAAACTTGAATTTAGTTTGGAGGAGGGATGTTGAAACTCTTAATGCAAATATAAAATGTAACACCGGGAACCATTCAGGAACTAGGAGGGTACCAATCAGCATTGATTTGAATATTAAAATATGGGAGAGAAGATAGGAACTAAGAGAGCACTAATCAGCATCGATTCAAGGTACGACCTCAAATCAGGATTGACTCATTTACGCAATGGGGATTGGAAATTACAAAAGTTAGCCAGCCACAGAAATGCTAGTAGAATGACGCCAACAAACAGAAAAAAAAAAAAAAAAAAAAAAAAAACAAGCATGAACAAAACCAAGGCTAACCTCAAGTCTGACTGGTTCAGTTGAATAGTGTCTTTCCTCTATAGAATCATGTTCTATTTCTTTAGTCTGGCTTGGTTTCAACACTTCCCTATTCACCAAAGCTTGATCCGTTTGAACTTCCGAGTTGAATGGCTTATTAGACAAAGCTGTTATTCTAACTGATTCATTTATGAGCCCATTCAAAAATCTTGGTACCGGATCTTTGCTTTTTGCCTTAGTCTTATTCTCAAAACCAGATGCAGCCTCTACTGCACAGCTACCAGCATTCTCCAAACGACTGCAAACTGTAGGAGAGGTAAAGCTATTGAGATGCGAGGAAATCCAGCCATACCTTCAATGAGAGCATAACATTAGAAAGCTAAGCTATAATATCAACAACACAATGATATTTCCCCAATTACACAAGGGCTCCCAGCCTCCCACTAATGCGAGGTCAGGGGTTGCAAAAAGGTTGTTTCCTGGAGACCCATATGAATTTTGCGGCATTGATTGCATCGAATGTTTGCCATATAATAATAAAACAAAGCGCATATAGGTTATTGGTCCATTATCCTTTATTCCAACATAAACCCCAAAAACAATGAGTCTTTGGTTTCATAAGAAATGTAAACAGCGATACTAAAAGTGAGATCAGAGGAAAATATTAGAAAAATCATACCTCAAGCGAAAGATTTCAGGACTGCCAACTGCTGAATGAACGTCTCCTACAGTAATTACAGAGTCATGTGAACTCCAGCTTTTAAAGGAAGTCAAATTCTCAGCCACAGCGTTGAAAGGGAAAAGTTTCAGCTCTCCTACGGCAATGCTTGAAATTCCCCATTTATTGAAAAGGTGTGTGAGAACAGATGAAATCTTCTTCCTTGCACTAAGGGTCAACTCCAAGAAAGGATTACAACCATCCTGAAACACGTAAACCTGATATTGATGTTTGAATTGGAAAGGGAAGTCTACACTACAAAAGTAATGCATTCAACAATTGGTATTCACCTTCTCTAATCCTGTATGAGTTCTTTCATCCAGAGGGAACAGCTGCAGTTTGATTTTACAGGGATGATGCACCTTTTTATCTCTTTGGTTGATGTCTAAAGGCATTTTGCTAATATTACCCCGATTTAAGCTTTTATTTGAATTGTATTCACCCTGTTCTGGAGGACACTCAGATTCTGTAGAAACATCTTTCCAACAAGAATACAGCGAACACATAAGCATTGCTTATAGAAAATAGATAAATAAATAAAATCATGTACAAATATATGTAGCTTACGAATTTGAACTTTAAAACATATTTTAGGTGTCTTAGAACTGTAAAAGTTACAAACCAATAAAGGTGAGTATCTAGTTAGGCTGCATTTTCAGAGTGTTTTTTAAACCTTAGTGTCCGCTCTGACTGTACAAGCTTCAATACGTAACAGAATATCCATAATGAAATAGGTTTAGCCGTTTAGGCTTAGAAATTATATGTTCTTTGGTGAAACGATATAGAACCTGTAATGTCCAGCACTATAGAATACTTCACTAAGTTCAACGGGACCTCAAAACATCAGTCAACTTCACTTCAGAGTTCAGACTTGATATGTTAGAGTTTTATGGGTATGAGACTATGAGCTACACACAGAAGAGAAAAGCACCATACCTAACTTTCTCTTGGGCTGTCCTCCAAAGCTCTTCTGGGATTTCTTAACAATTGCACCTTTCTTAATACTTCCCTGTAATGAAGCTTGTACTTCAATCCCGCTTATCTGTTTGGCAGATTTCATATCTATTTAAATTCTCTGTTCTGAAGAAAAAAACGAATATTAAGAAGATATATAATCAAGAAATTCAGGTGGTGTATAAAAAATACACATTTTTCATACCAGGATACAAAAGAGTAAGATTTGTAAATATTCACATGAATATCACTAAAAAAAATCTAAAAAATCATGTGGATACGTAATCCACAAGAAATGTGATACATTCAGAAATTTAGTGATTGAAGAGATAGTTTTGGGGAATAACCTTATAGGATTTCCTAAAACTAAATATTGGTAGCTCTAAATAAGAAAGAGGCTCCAGGCTATTGCATTAGAGATCATAATGGTAAATTCAGATATTTAAGGGCTAAACCATGTGGTTTAAATAGCATTCGGCCTGCAGAAGCTCTCGGCCTCTCTGGTCAAAGGTAGGTATACAAATAGCTAGGTCATTAGCGATTCCTAAACTAATCACCAAAGGTGACAACGTGTGTGTTATCTCTTATCACTTATCAACGCTATTCGCCAAGATTGGCATATTCCTTGGGAAATCGCTAATATCATTATTATTGGAGTCCTATAAGTGTTCTTTAGACATTTTACATGTTACAGCCAACTGTGGAATACTTGTCCAAGCTTCCGAGGTTGTTTTAAAGCAAGTGACTTCTACTTACATTCCTCAAGAAATAGGATGAAGTAAGGTGGTCCGAATCCAAGAACCATTTTAGTTTGCTTTCCTTGTACAACACACTTTTAGCATCAAGAAGTCAAATTATAACTACAAAAATAACAATTTAAAACTCTCACTTCCATTTTGTCACGATTTAGACTTGCTGATTCTACATAGGCTGAAAAAGATTGTAAAATGCTCCACACACAATTGTAAAGGAGAGAACTACAACTACACATAATCACTAATGGAGCGAACTACATAACACCCAAAGCAAGTTTTCCTTTGATCGAATTAGTACTCCCCTAAAAAGAAAAGACGAATTCTAGCCGACCTTCAACTTACAAAACTTGTTATGATCAACTTATATGACGAAAACTCCGATACAAGTGTGACCATTTGTCATTTAGGCCTTGTTCTTTTGGACTTAAAGTCACCCCCTTTAATTTAAGTACAATTCTTATAAGTTAAGTTTGAAAAAGTTAAGCTCCTATAAGTTAAGTTCAGTAAAATTGAGTTTAGAAAAGTTGAGCTCCTATAAGTCAAGTTCAGAAAAGTTAAGCTTTTATAAGTTAAGTTTAACTCTTATGAGTTAGTTCAGTTAATCAAAACTAAACTCGGAAAAGTCAAGCTCCTATAAGTTCAGTTAAGAAAAGTTGAACTCCAAGTTAACCTAAGTTAAGCAAGATTAAGTCAATTATTTGATATCAACGGGGCATATTTACCGATAACATCAATTAGGTATAGGAAGTATAAACTGTGAGCAAAATAATCACCAAACCAAAAAAAACGCAAAAATCATGTATCAACAGATAATCAAACTCAATTAACCCTAACTGTACATCCAGATTGTACAAATAATCAATTCAACTAGATTAATTCAACTAAATAGTCAAAATTAGGTCTATAATCATACGCAAAATTAAAAAGTGAGGGATTCGTAAGTGCACACACATGATTATTTGGCAGAAACAATTCAGATAAAACTGTACATATAATCTATAAACCTACATTAATTCAACTAAATAGTCAAAATTAGGTTTGACAATTGCGCAAAAAAAAAACAGAAGAAAAAATTGTAATCATGATTATCGCAGAAATAATACAGATAAACATAAAACATCGAAATTAAAAGGATGATAATCACATACCGTAAGCTGGGATTACGAGAAAATCGTCAGAAATTAGTGATCGACGAAAATGGGGGAATTGAAATTGTTGTGAGGAAAAAAGAGGAGAGAGAAAATTTGAGAAGTGAAATTGGGGGAAAGTATGGCGGGATAGATGTTAAATGAGACGAAATATTGAAATTTTTGTGGGAAATTATTTATATTAATAGAATAAAATAAAAGTTAGATCTGGGCCTTTGATTAGTGAATTAGGTGGGGCCATTTTGTTTATTTGGGCTTTGCTAGGTATGTCTTCTATTCGGGTTGCCATTGTTATCGTTGGAGACACGAAATAATAATATTGTGATTCCTTTTATTATTTTTTCCATGTCAAATGCCAATATGGTATTAGAGCCTCACTCTCTTGAGACCTAAAATTAAGAAATTATGTTGCTTGTTTATGGCTAATGAATTTATTTCACTCTACCGGCGAGATTTTATCCTAATGATCCAATTTATAGTTAAAAAAAATTGTCTTGTTATTCAAGTACAGGATTACCCGGATTGTAAAACATCGCCGACGTTTTAGAAAACATCGATGACGTTTTTCATAAAAAAGACGACTCTTGCCCTTCGCCTTTCTCTCTCTATAACATATTCTCTCCCAAATTTTACTAAATTCAAAATCCAATAAACATCTCTTCACCCACCTCACCGCCACCACTGCCACCACCGCCCCTGCCCCTGCCGCCGTGCCGCCTGCCGATATGTGTTTTTTTTTTTTTTGTAGATCTAGTTACATTGTTGTTAGTTTTTTGTTTAATTTGTAAACTTTTATTTTTTGGTTTAATTTGTTGTTAGTTTTTTGTTTAATTTGTAAGATAACTTTTATTGTATATAATTTATGTTTGTTTTGTTGTTGTTGTTGTTGTTTAATTTGTGGTAATAATTTGTAAACTTTTATTTTTTGGTTTAATTTGTTGTTAGTTTTGGTTTAATTTGTAAGATAACTTTTATTGTATATAATTTATGTTTGTTTTGTTGTTGTTTGTTGTTTAATTTGTGGTAATAATTTGTATAAAGAAAAAAATTAACGAATTTTTTTTCCGAGTTCTTCATCCCACCATGGTGGGATTTGGAGGAAGAAAAATTTCCCCCATGGTTGGACGAAAATTTCACACGTCCAACCATGGGGGATTTTTTCCCCCCAAATCCCACCATGGTTGGACGAAAATTCTGGGCGTCCAACCATGGTTGGACGCCCAGTTTTTCATCCCACCATGGTGGGATTTTCATAGAGAAAAAATCGCCCATGGTTTGAATTGTATGATTAAAAGTCCGTCCATGGTTTCTTTGAAATTTTTTTAGAATTTGTTAATTAAGTTGATTAAATTAATTTGTTCGATGAAAATATGTTTTAGGAATATTATTACCGCTTATTTGAACGTTTTAAATTGTCTAATGCAGATTGGAGATCGAGGAAAGAGCGTTATGGTTCCCGATGATCGTACGGAGAACCGGAGAGTCACGGCTTCAAAGCGCCGTGGTCGGGAGGCCCCTTCTAGTGCACGTGGACCTCATATTGTCATTCGGTGTAGATCTAATCCCGTTGGTAGCGGTATTTCTGAGAGGGAGATGTCAGAGGAGGTTGGTGGTAGTGTTCGTTAGATCGATGAGGGTTTCGAGGAAGGGGGTTTGGTCGACGACGTTTATAGGGAAGATGATTTTGTGGACGAGGGTTTGGTGGATGAGGAGTCGGAAGGCGAGGAGGATATGGTCCATCGGTCCGTACGGAACTTGAGATCCGAGTTACCGTTGTCTCAGAGGTTAGCCCGGGACACCTTAGGCCGGTACTCTAGGTTGCAGGATGGTTCAGTGAGGGAGCCGCGGAAGAAGCCGCGTAGTGACACTGATGGGCTCCATAGAGCCCCAGTTTCTGGTGGCCCCCGTAACATTTCTGTGTTACGGAGTTTTGGTGGGCATGTGGCATTTAGTAGTTGGACCGAGACCGAAGCGGCTAGGTCCTTTATTAAGTGCTACGAGAGGCTGGGTTATGTTGATGGGTTAGGGAAGATGGAGGTGTCGGCTGATGTTGTTAGGAGGATTCAGCGGACCGGGTTGAGTGATTTGACGATGTGATGTACGACGACTTTGGATGAGAACTTGCTGAGCGCTTTTATAGAGAGGTGGCAGGCGGATACGAACACATTTCATATGCCGTTCGGGGAGATCACCATTACGCTTCACGATGTGCAGGAGATTCTTGGGATCCGGCTTCTTGGTTTGAGGGTGTTTGTGCAGGGTACGTCTGCTACGGGTTCTTCGAGGGAAGAGATGGGTTTTAAGAGGGATGTGGCACGATTTTTTGGCATACTTCCTGACGACGTGTCACCACTGTTATATAAGGGTGGTAGCTTGTTGGTGTCGGTTTTGACGTCCCATGTCACGAAAGCGAACGAGCATGACTCCCTCCGTGCTTATTTGTTGTTGTTGTCGGGACAGACTTTGTTTGTGGACAAGTCTGGGGATAGGGTGTCAGCTCAGTTGTTACCCTTACTTGATGATCTCGAGCATGTTGGTGATTATGCTTGGGGTGCCGCTTGTTTGGCTTTTCTGTACCGGCAGCTAGGCGTGGCATCGCGACGAGAGGGTCGCGGTGTTAGTGGGTGTCTACCCTTATTGCAGGCATGGATCTACGAGTACTTCCCCCAGTTTCGACCACACGGGGGAGATTATTTGGAGGGGAGGTCACGGGTCAATGCTTGGAGGCACGTTCCTCGGTTTAAGGGCAACCCTGACCATTTTCAGATGTACCGTTTCAGGTTGGATGGGCTTAGGGGAGAGCATGTTAGATAGATGCCTTATTGGACGCGTATGCCGAGTTCTTCAAGATACTCTCGCTATTCCGGCTATATCAGAATTCAGTCTATAGTTAAGCTGTACCAGCCCGATCGGTGTATGCGCCAGTTTGGGTATATTCAGACTATACCGATGCCGATGCCTATCCCATTTACCGAGTACCGTCCGGCGAAGAACGGTTATAATGTGAACTTTGGCCACGAGCCTGATACCATGTGGGGCCACGAGACTTCCGTGGTCAACTTCAAGAGCCGGTCCCGACGAGCTACGATGCCTTTCGAGGTGGCAGACTACGAGAGATGGTACGATGATATTTCTCACCGGTTCTTTTTTCCACCTTCGGATCGTCTCGAGTTTAGCCATCCACCTTTTCACGCTGAGCCGGAGGTAGCCCTCGCACTTAGTCGCCAGTTCTCAGATGTCTATCGTTACCCTACTCCGGAGATGCAGCGACAGCAGCTAAATATTTTGTTTAGTCGGATGAGCATGTACTACGACAGCCATGATGAGGGTAACTAGTACCGGATAGTTATGCATCAGATTTGTTTTATTTGGTTTTTATGTAGTATTGACTTATCTTTTATTTTTTTTTGTTATTAGTTTTTTTTATGTACTGTTGATTTATCTTTTGTTATTTATATTATTTTTATTGGCCACAACATGAAAACCCTAGCATTTCCTCTATTTAAACCCTTCACCCAACAACTTTTTTTTCACACAACTCACTATCTTCTCTCTAATCTTAAAATATATTACCTCTCTTATCCTACACTTTAATCATGGTGATGACTAACATACAACTAGTGAATTATTATCAAAATAAAATTAACGAGATAGTTAACGAGTTTCCCTTACTATTTGACCGCCTTATGATTGTGTTGAATAATCATGTACTTAATAATTTCATAAGTCGTGACAATCCTCCCCTTTCCTCGCTTCAACTAATGCATGGACCTATTTACGGTCTCAACAACCCTTCAATTCATCCTAGGAACGTATCAGAAGGTATCATTACTTTTAATCTATTGTTTAATTCCCCTAATCAAAAAATTTTGTGGACATTATTATGAAGATTAATTTTTGTATACAGAAAATGTCATCCCGAAGCGAAGTGAGTGGGAAAAAGTGAGGCTGGAGATAGTTGAACTGTTCAAGAGGTGTTTGACAGTTGTTCCATATAGGACCTTACTCTCTATGTTCGGGGGACGGCCGGATGTACGTGGGGCCATTTCAGAGTCTTAAAACCTATGAAATATATGTAACTCACGAAGAGGAGGAGTTTTATAGGCCTAATGGTTCTTCATCTGAAGGATATTCAACTGATTAAGTGTTGGCTTATTTGATTAAGTGTATTAAGAGTCTTAAAACCTATGAAATGTATGTAACGTTGATTAAGTGTTGGTTCTGCAAAAATCGTTGTAATATTTTCAATTTTTTAAGTAATGATTAAAGTTGTCAGTTGAGTTGTCCAATCATCTTATTGATTAAGATTAAACTTTTATTTTTATTATTATTATTCTGGATTATTTTGTGTTCGTACCCAATCTCAAGCCTCACCTCTATTTAAAGAGCTCACTCCACCATCATTTTTCACACAACTGACTATCTCATCTACTTTCTCTCTAAAATCTCTCTTGTCATTCTCTCTATTTTCCTTCTTTCCTCCTGTCATGCCTATGAACGATGTTGAAGAGGTTAATTACATACAAAATAAATTGATGAAATTGTTAATGAGTTCCCTTTATTATTTCGCCGTTTACTAGTCATGTTTAATAATAATATCATTTGGGATTTCATGAGGCGTTATGAACCTAATCTCGTATCACTACCACAAATGATGGGTACTCTCTATAAGAGAAATAACCCTCACATTGCTGAAATGAATATAACAAAAGGTAAAATTAATAATCTTCGTACCTTATCATTTTCATTTCTTAGCATTTTCATTTGTTCTTAATCATCATTTGTTATCATTTTCTTTTGTTGTTTAGAATCGGTCCCCTTGAAAAGGGATGAACTAAAGAGGATCAAGACGGAGCTGATTGAGTTGTTCAAAAGATGTGAAACCATCATCCCGTCCATGATACTGCATCAGCTGATAGAGGGTTACCAGGGTGATGGTCAGATATAACATGGCCCGCTCAAGACAATTTGGACATACCACATTTATACCGGATACCAGGAGGAGGAGTTATGGAAGCCAAAGGAATATTCATCTGAAGATTATTCCACTGATTAGTGTATTGGTGGTATGATTATCTTAATGGTGGTATTATGAAGCTACTCTAGTAATGTTCAGTCTACTTTAATTTCGCCAGCTTTATGTATTGGCTTTAATTTATGTCAGTTTTCATTTCCGTCCACTTTAATTTCCGTCAGCTTTGTGTATTCACTTTAGTTTATGTCAGCTTTATGTATCCACTTTAATTTCTTTCAGCTTTATGTATCCACTTTAATTTATGTCAGCTTTAATGTCCGTCATTTCCGTCAGCTTTATTCGAGTGTTGTCAACGTCAATTATATTTAACCCAAAATAAATTGAGTGGGGTCGAAGAACTAACAATGCAAGCGTATCCATCAAATATACAAGTACATCATTCAAGACTACAATTCAGAACTTTATTAAAGTTGTCAGTTGCCTAGTCCAATCAT